>CM019150.1:173145942-173251906 GCA_009733165.1 Naja naja
TACTGTCTAATTCACAAATACATTCATATCATGTTTATGTTAACCAATATCATTAAAAACAATGTTGAGTAATATGAGATTATGTGTTATTGCAGTTATCAAGTAATTATATACATTCAGGAGACACATTTATGTTGGCTGTGCACAATGAATGGATTCAAGTTTTGTTTTTAAGTTGAGTGGTGAGATTTATGAAAACTGGCTATCTGAACAGATCAACTAATCTTTGATATTGTTTTAGAAAAAGCTAGTATGCTGAAATGTAGGAAAGGCAAATCAATTACTCAATGAATTACTAGAATTCCTGCACCAGAGGTATCTCCAAAGTTATCTGTTGCATTATGCCAGTATGTACATATGCCTTTCCCTTTTCCCCTTCCCTTCCCTTCCCTTCTTTTGAACCTGGAACAAGGCTGAATTTTCTACTTATGTGTTTTCTGATGGCCCATTTATCTATTGAGGGAACTCTGGAGTTCCCATGCAGACATGAGTTCCCATTCATTCATTCATTTATTCATTCATTTATTTATTTGTTTGTTGTTTATTTATTTAGACTTGTATGCCCTCTCTCCCTAGGGACTCAGTGGCTCATGGTATAAAATCCCAATACAATAAATTAAAAAAATAATTAAAGCAAGTCTAATAACTCTAAACCTGTAAAAATACAATTAAAATCCTTAAAACTCCACCCCAACCCATTTCAGTCCAGGCTGACCTGCTGAAACAGCCAAGTCTTCAGGTTGTGGTGGAAGGAGGAGTCCAGGGCCAAATGAGCCCAAGGGAGCTGATTCCACAGGTGGGTTCTCCCACAGAGAAGGCCCTACCCTGGGCACCGCCATCCCGACATTGTATAGCCGACGGCACCCCAAGGAGGCCCTGTCTGGGAGTGCACAGGGCGATCAGAATGCGATGCTGGCAGGAGACGCTCCTGCAAGTACCCGGACCCAAGCCATGCAGGACTTTGTATGTTAACATCAACACCCTGTATCTCACCCGGAGGGCAACCAGCAACCAATGCAGCTCACGAGGAGGGATGTAATATGTAATATGGGAGTATCGGGTTACTCCCATCACAACCAAGCGAGCGCATTCTGCAACAGCTGTAACCTCGAGTGGTCCGCAGGAAGTCGCATGATGGCGTTGAAGTAGTCGATTCGAGAAGTGACAAGTGCATGGGTGACTCTGCATTGGGCATCTTGGGCCAGATAAAGGGCAACTGCTGCACCAGGCGAACCTGGCGAATGCCCCCGGTCACAGCTCCCACCTACTCCTCCAAACTGAGCTATGTATCCAGGACGACACCCAAGTTGTGAGCCCTATCCACAGGGGCAACACCTCTCCCCTATGACCAAAGATGGAATATCCTGGATACTCCAAGATGCCAGTACACACAGCCACTCAGTCTTGGCTGGGTTGAGTCAGCCTGTTCCTCCCCATCCAGATCCACACCACATCCAGACAACAGGACACGGAGAGGGCATCACTGATGTGGTTCAGAGTGGAGATGAAGAGCACATCATCGATATTGGTGATACCTCACCCCAAAACCACAGATGATCTCACCCAGTGGGCTTCATAGATGTTGAACAGGAGGGGTCCCTGAGGCACCCCACAAGTGAGGGGCCTTGGGCTCGACCTCTGCCTCCCGCCAACACCGATTGCAAGTGACCCAGAGGTAGGAGGAGAACCACTGTAAGACAGTGCCTCCCACCTCCAACAGACGCCTCAATAAGATACCATGGTCGATGGTATCAAAAGCTGCTAAGAGATCTAATAGGACTAGGACAGAGGAAAATCCCTGTCCTGAGCCCTCCAGAGATCATCTACCAGCCACCAATGCTGTCTCCGTGCTGTATGTGGGCCGGAAGCCCATTGGTATGGATCTTGATAATGGCTTCCTCCAGGAACCCGGAAGCTGTTGAACCACCTCTCTCAAACAACCTTCAACAAAGAAGGTTGAGACCGACGAAAGTTGTTTAAAATGGCTGGGTCCAAGGCAGGCTTAGGGAGCGGTTTCACCACCACCTCTTTCAAGGCAGCAGAAAGGAACCCCCTCAATGAAGCATTGACTACTGCCTGGAGCCAGTCACGTAACCTCCCTGGAGGCATAAACCAACCAGGAGGGGACACGGGTCCAATAAACACGCAGAGCTTCCAGCATGATCCACTTCATTTAGGGACACAGGCTCAAACTCATCCCAATTGGTAGTGGCCAGACTCATCGCCACTGCTTTCTCTGACTCCTGCCAGTCGGAGTTCAAGTCGGCCCAATCTGAGCAACCTTACCCAGCAGATGCTGACTAAATTCCTCAGCCCTACCCAAAGATCCTCCCATACCTCCTGATGTAGGAGGGAGCAAGTGACCCTAAACAAGATGGCCAGGCGATCATCTGCAGATGCAACGAGCGGAAAACTAAGCACACTTTGCTGCCATGCACCTCCAGGTAAGTCTCCTCTGAAAACCAAGGAGCTAACTGGGCTCTGCGATGGGTTAGGGGTCACAAGGACAACCTGGTGAAAGCCTCCAAGGCCACCTGTTGCCAGAAGCGGCCAAGGCCTGGCCGAGCTGTGGGTAAAGTGAAATAACCCCAGCTGTCTGAAACCCCTCTGGGTCCATAAGGCATCTGGGGCAGAACTATCTAATCGGTTCCTCATCCCAGCAGCGTGGGGTGGCCTTTGAAAGACTAGCCATAGGAGATAATGATCAGTCCATGACAGGGGCTGAATAGTTGGTGAGCCCCCACCAAGATCATTACACCACTGCCCGAGATAAAAACCAGGTTGAGTGTTTGCCCCTCATGAGTGGGGCCCTGAATTATCTGGGTCAGGTCCATAGCAGCCATGGAAGCCATGAACTCCGACCCAGACTCGATGCCTCACCCAGGGAGGGCAGGTTGAAATCCCCAGAACTAAAAGTCTGGCAAATTCCACCACCACTCCCGAGACCGTCAAGTAGTTCAGGCAGGGCCATTGCCATGCAGCTGGGGAGAAGAATGAAGCAACAGGCCCAACTGACCAGGACCCAATCTCAGGAGGAGAGACTCATCATATCTCTTGGGACAGTGACCTCCCTTGGAAACAACGTCTCCCTAACCTACGGCCACCCACACTTACCTGGGCTTGTGGTTGGTGAACCACCCAGAAACATGGGGACATAAATCACACAGAGGGACCCTCCCTCGGTCCCAACCAGGTCTCCGTAATGCAAGCCAGGTCCCATGAATAGTTTTCCAAATCTATTTATAATCTCTAAATACAAACTCAGTGGAAACTTTTTTTGTTATACACACAAATGTACATCCAATACCTCATAAAGAAAACATTCTTTATTGCTATGACATTAATAATATAGGCAAAAAACCTATAGTAAAGCACTATCAAACCGGTGGGTAGTAGGAGTTTTCAAGATTTCAAGATTCTACAAGCAAGCTGAAAAGAGACAAAATATTGAAAGACAGATTTGTGATTACTATCTAAGCCATTTCTGCAAATGCAGGCATTTATGGCATGGAAGAACTGATTGCAGATATACACATTTTAAATTTTTAACATAAATATCTCCATATCATATCTTTTTTTATTCTACAATTGTCCTCCCAAATTACTTTTTAAACCATAAGTTCCACTTATTATTCCTGTTTTACCCTATTTCCATACATTTATCATATTCATCTTTAACTCAGTGGTTTTATTAGATAAATATTAAAGCAATATTTTAAGTCAATATTTGTCTTTCATTTTCTGTAAAGATTGGTGAATTACTTGGAAGGTGAAAGGAACAGACAGCACCTACAATCAGCAAGAAAACTAAAATTATGTCAACAGCAGAAAGCCTGCCAACTCAATGCAAATAGGCAGAGAAGAAACTGAAGTACCAATAGGACCTGATCTCGTAGGTTCAAAAGTTCACAGGAATAGTGCTTTTAGCTATGGAATAAAGATATTGCTACTTGAAAAGGGCTATGACAGATCTAGACAAAATATTAAAATACAGAGACTTCATATTAACAACAAAATACATTCTGTTTTCCCAGTTGTAATATCATGGCTGTGATAGCTGGACTGTCATAAAAGAATTACAAAAAAAATGTGCCTTTGAATAATGGGACTAGGAAAAATGTATAGAATACCTTGAACCACAAAAGAAGAAGCCAGTTGACATTAGACAAAGTAAAAAGAGGCTGCTCACTGGAAATATTATTAAAGAAACTAAAACTAAAATGTAATATGAAGGTACTGTAAGTGTCACTGGAGAAACCTCAAAGCTTGGAAAAATCAAAGACAATAAAAGGGCAGACTGAAAAACTAGATAGTAGGTATTATCATGATAACACAAGCATGAGCTACAAGAAAGCAGTTACTGACAATCAATATTGGTGAACTCATGTCCATCAGGTCATGAAGAATCAAAAGCCTCTGAATGAATGAACTCAAGCAGCATCTTTCAACTGGTATCTTCCATAACATCTGCTGGTTCTGCTGATTCTGGTGCTAACATATTGCTAACTATGAGTTCCAGATTCAGTATCTATATTCATTTTCCCTGTCCTTGGGGGTCTAAATAAATCTTTTGCAACTCGCTACCAAAACAGCACCATGTGTTGCAACAATATGCTCTTGTCCCATTTTCTTTTTTCCTACCAGCACTCCAAAGGCAAAAAGTATTCTTTAGCCCCAATCCTCCAACATCTCTAGTCATCAACTCATGGTTTCATTCATCCACCTGTTGTCCAAGAGAGAATCTTTTCACAGGAATCATCTCTGTAGGCAAGCAATTTAGAACTGCTAATTGCTAATAAACTCTGGGGATATTTAAAATATTAATAACATCCATAAAAACAAGCAATTAAAATTACAAAATAATCTGTTCTTCCTTGATGTCTATATTCCATAAACATTAAAAGTATAAGCTCCACTGCTGTCCTTTCTGATGTTCTAAAATGGAGGTGCCATCTAGATCTGCAAGGTCAAGCTATTCCATAATAATTCTGACCACTTTGTCAAATCTCACACAGAGGACCCTAAACATCAAAATTCAAGATACACAAACTGGATAGATTTGTTCTATCTAAAGCAGATGATGCTGCAAGTATGTTAGTGGGATCAAATATATTCAGGTACTTTTAATAACTTATGAATATAGAAAAATGTCACACACTTTCTCTTTCCTTCTATCCTTTATCTATGTCTCCTCTCTTCCAAATATTTCCCTATTAATCTTCTCATTGTTCCTATCACCCATCTCCTCCGCTTGTGACTGTATGACTGTAACTTTGTTGCTTGTATCCTTATGATTTATTGTTCTGACCCAAGACTTGTTCAAATTAAACAAATACAAATTGTGTAAAAAAATGCAGTGCTTGGAATTCTGTGCATTCCCAGCCAAGAGGCATTTAAAACTAATTGTCTGATATCAAAAGTAAGCCCTTTCAAGGTTGTGAAAGGCTGCCAAGAACAGAAGACTACTGATTAAATATTCACCAACAGAAGTTTCAAAAACAAACCAGAGTAAGCAGGGCTTCTACGAGAACTCTGAGTCTAAAGGACTTCTTTGCTTCCTGCAAAGAACACATCCCCGAGGGCTGGTTTTTATGCCTTATGGGAGGGGTCATCACCTTCCAGCCTTACTCCCAAGTCGCCTTTGATGCTTCAGCTGCTTTTTCCTTTGAGCAGCCCTGCACGCACACTGGGCACAGGCTCCTGGGGATCCTCTGGGTCACTGCTGCCAGACTCCACAAGCTCCGAAGGCAGCACCCCACTCTCTGATAATCCTGGCCCCATCCCTGCATCACACGCAGGCCCCTCATCCGAGTCCTCGCTATCAGAGACCTCTGCCATCTGCACCTGCTGCGTGAACCACAACATTTATACTGACTGTTTCCTAGGATGATTTTATTGCTTATTTATACCCTATGACTATCATTAAGTGTTGTACCTTATGATTCTTGACGAATGTATCTTTTCTTTTTATGAACACTAAGAGCACATGCACCAAGACAAATTCCTTGTGTATCTAATCACACTTGGCCATTCATTCATTCAAATATCATCTAATCTGAACTGGCAAGATAGTGATAGGAAGAGCCCTCAGCATTCTTGGTGACAGGATATTAGGTGTAGGTTTGTCTCCTGCCACAATGCCTAGTAAAGGTTTGTGATCTGTAACAATGGTGAATGACCCTGCCATACAGATATTCATGAAATTTCTTAACAGCTGCAACAACTGCTAAAGCCTCCTTGTCCAATTGGCTATAATTCCTCTCTGCTTTGGACAGCGTGCGAGAGTAAAATGCAATTGGGGCTTCCCGTCCATTGGGAAGCCTGTGACTCAAAACCCCCACTCCAAAAGGGGATGCATCACAAGTCAGAACAACAGGTAAATTCTCAGAGAATTGTATCAACACAGCATCAGACGTGATTAGTCTCTTAATACTGTTAAATGCTGACTGTTCCTTCCCGCCCCCAGATCCAAACAGCATTCTTATCAAGTAGGCGATGTAAGGGCTCAGCAATAGATGCTTTGTGAGGTAGAAACATGTGGTAAAGTTAATAAGGCCAAGGAAGGCCTGCAAATCTGCCTTGCATCGAGGTTTAGGGGCTTCATTGATTGCTTTAACCTTGGCATCAGTAGGATGGATGCCATGCTTGTCAATCATATACCCCAGGAACTCAACTCTGTCTGTTTTGAGTGTACATTTGTCTTCCTTGACTTTTAAACCCGCTTTTCTGAATCTGGTAAGGACTTCTCTGAGTCTTTCTTGAAGCTGAGTGTCATTTTCAGCAGAGATTAATACATCATCAAAATAAGGTACTACCCCTGGCAGTCCTTGCAACATTCTTTCCATAAGGCTCTGAAAATGCCAGGTGCCACGCTTACTCCAAATTGTAGTCTTTTACATTTGAAGGCACCTCTATGGGTCACAATTGTTTGTGCCTCTGCAGTGGCATCATCAACTGTTAATTGTTGATATGCCTGAGCCAAATCCAGTTTAGCAAATACTGTACCCCTGCCAAGGGAATGGAGCAGATGATGCACAACTGGCACAGGATATGCTCTGTTGCAGCGCATGGTTAAGTGTCCCCTTGTAGTCACCACAGATTCTCACTGACCCATCAGACTTGACTGGTGTGACTATGGGTGTTTCCCATCTGGAGTGGTCAGTAGGCTCTAAAACCCCTTGAGCAATGAGTTTATCTAATTGTGCATCAATTTTTCCTTTAAAGCAAATGGGACCCTCCTGGGCTTTAAACGAATTGGGGCACCTTGGGGTCTAGGCTGAAAGCAATAGGGGTCCCCATATACTTGCCCAGTCCTTCGCTGAAGACCTCTGGAAACTCAGACTTCAAGGACTCTTCCCAGTCAGAACTGCTCACGGATGGATGCCAGTCACCTCAATGCCAAGTGGCTTGAACCACTCAAGTCCCAGCAAGCTTGGGCGATCCTTGTCCAGGATGGTCAGGGGCAAACGCTTGGTGTGGTCTCGCTGAAATCTCTGCTCCAACTACTGGAATCTTGTTCCCTTGGTAGTCTTTGAGAGTCAGTGCTTGCTTCTGGAAATGCTTTTTCTGAATTTTGGGAAAAAGTCTGTGGATAGTGTCCCATGACACCATAGATAAATAAGAGCCTGAGTCCACTTCCATTTGGCAAGGTCTTCCTTCAATAAACACCTTCACATGTACTTTTCTGCTTTTAAGGGTGAAGAATGACCAATAGTGATTGTTTGGTGCGTTTCATTCTTGCCATTTGCTTCTAAATTTCGCCCCATTTTTCAAGGAAATTGTTGGGCTTAAAGTCTCTATCAGGAATTTCTTCCTAGCTGGTGGAGTTCTGGATGATTTGCAGACTCTGGCTATGTGACCCCGTTTCTCACAACGTAGGCAAATGGAGTCAAAGAACTTGCAATCAGTGCGGGTGCCCCCCACAGCCTCTGCAATAGAACCCTTGCCTGTTCTTCCCAGAGTCTTTTCTTTTCTTCTCCATTCTGAGTTTAAAATCCCTCCTCTGCCTCACTGCCATCAGAATCAGAGTCTATTTGTTCAGAATGAGTAGATGTGGATTTATCCCCATCAGAATGGCTTGAGGCCTGGCTTGAGGCCTTGTTAATCTTTTCATGGCCGCTGCTGAGGACTTGGTGGCTTCCGCTGAAACAGCTTCTTCAATGGCCTCTTTAAAGCGTGATCTTAGGTTTCATTAATAGTTTGCTTTGTAAAACCTTATCTTTAAGGCCTAAAACAAACCGATCACGCATGGCCTCTTCTAAGTTGGTAAAGTCACAAGCACCCCCAATGTCCCTTAAACTTGCCACGAAGTCATTAACATTCTCGCTATCCCCTTGATCCCAACGGTAAAATTCGTGTCTCTTAATGAGGCACGATACTTGGGGCGTAATGGGCTCTCAAAAGTTTTTCTAAATCGGGCCATTCCATCTTCCGTCTCTCGGGGATGCCGCGAGATCGTTCTCCAGGAACATGTGGAAACGATCATACGATTCCCAGTCTTCCGTCGCCGGATCGAACGGTGCTGGGGGTGTTCAGCGCAGCCATCTCACTCAGTTGCTTGTTCGTCGCGTGTCTTCTCTTCAGGGAAATCCCATCCTCGTCGCCAGTGTTAAGTTTGCATGAAGAGTCAGATGCGAGGAGTTCCAGCAAAAGACTTTATTATTGACTACAGCTCGAATGGACCCGTCCCGGCTTGGCTACGGCTGCTTCTTATAGCCTGCAGCCGTAGCTGCCAGCCAATGGGAGTGCAGGGTTTCTTCCCGCACTATTCAAACCAATACCATTTGACATTTTACAAGAACAGTTCAAATAAACCAATAACATTCAAACCTACATACATAACACTAACTCTTTCCAAAATTTAGTTTCTTTCTTTGGTTAATGGGAACTTAACAAAGAATAACAACAAGAAAGTATCATCCTCTTACCAATCTTTT
The DNA here is from genome assembly GCA_009733165.1 of Naja naja. NCBI lineage: Eukaryota > Metazoa > Chordata > Lepidosauria > Squamata > Elapidae > Naja > Naja naja. The sequence goes on from CM019150.1 coordinate 173,154,879, forward strand.
TTTTTTACATATTGGCTCTACAAAATCATGAATGTTGAGAAAACATCATGAATTTGAGGATTCTTTATGTATCTTCCACCATTCTCAAAATTCCAAAAACTGCATTGTTATAACAGCTTGAGATGATTCTGTATAAAATAGTTTTTATAGTTCTGTATAAAATAGATCTACACTGAGCAAACATCACAAAGATTGTCTCTCAAATCTATAATCGACTTGAATCTTAGACATTCTCCACCATAAGAACCACGAAATATGTTGGACATGGAATTTTATTTACCTTTCTGTTGGGGATATTTATAAGAAATGATTTAACTGAAATTTAACATGAAAACTAAAGGCATAGTTGTACTACATTACACTTTCACTGCCATGTTCATGATATTCAGTAAGTTTGAAGAAAACTAGTACAGTTTCTTTTTTAAAACAAAAACAAACCCCAACCCTATACATCATTGTTTCCCCATTTTATGTTCTTGACTTTAAGCATTTTAACAGAAAATGCCAGCAATATGTTTATTGTTAATCGAACAAACATGAATCACTGAAATTAGTATTAAAGGATAAGTATTTATTCAGCTAAGCTGTCAAAAGGATAATCAATTAATATACATAAAGATCAGATTCTTTGACATATCTATCTCAAGAATATTCGCAGTTCTTTATCTTAATAAAGACATCTTGAATCAAACAAGAACTAAAAAAAACCTTAGTTTGTTTAAAAACTGCTACCTGCTGTTCATAGGGAAGTTATTTACAATAGTACTGGTACTTTTCAAATGCAGAGGTTGCAATAATACTTAAATCAATGGCCTTTAAAAGGTGTTACAGGCAAAACGAAGCACTGGCTGATTAAATAACCAAACCTCTTTTCATATTAATCACAACAAATGTGATGAATTTCACTGATGTAGAAAATTAGCCACCTTTTTGCACGTCTCTTCAATTTTGATTTCCTCCTGGAGAACACAGCCTGGTGAATTATTGCTGTAGCTTTTCTAATGCTGTTGAAATCCATTATTTCTTCTAGAATTATGAGTCTTGTTAGCGGAAATCCCAGTGACTGCCTTTCCAGCATCTGCATTGCGGTCATTTATGATTAACAGCATGCTCATTAAAAAAAATGAAAGAATCAGATTTATGGCTTTCAGAAGGGCGGGAGTAGAGAATGGAGGAAACAGTTATTGAGGATTCAGTGGAAACAAATAAGCTCACTCTGCTGCTTCCAACTGACACAGCTGTCATGTAAGCATTTGCTGCTGCCAAACAGCTTAGGGATTCTAACCTACAAGGCCATGTAGCCATATGCAAACAATATAGCATTGATGACAGGTTTACAGCATAGGAGACAACAAGTGCAGCTGTTAACTACTGGTTTCTATAGTATGAGACAAATGTGTGCGGTTGCTCTTTTTGAAATTGTATGTTTGCAGTTGCCTGGCATCAGGCCTTTATGGTGGCACTAAGAATAGTTGAACCATCAACAATTGTTGGTGAGGATTTTGTTTTACATCTCATTATGCTCTGTGAAAAACCATGTGCAATATGTCAGAGTGGCTGGCAATCTGAGGCAAACATAAACTCTTCATTCTTACATGAAAAGCCACATGCAGCACCCAAAGTAAGTTCCTTGTGAGTGTCTTCTCTGCATAATGCAGCCTTCTTCCTAAAGACAAGCTTCTAGAAGTTTCCAGAAAAAGCTACTAGCAGTGAGAAGACAGTAAAGGAATAGAAGCTAAATCCAGAAAATGAAACAGATGTAGAAAGCAGGATTTATGAGTATGTATTGGCATGTGTGTGCGTGCATGTGTGTAAAAAGAGATAAATTATAATTGCAGCTGTAGACCTGCTTCTGTGATGTGTCTATAGCATATGTAAAAAAGGGGTGGGATGATCAGGGCTGCCATCTTGATTTTTTTTACTTCCACCCTTCTCCCTTACAGGTATATTCCTGAAAACTTCATTGATTGAATAAAGCTTAGATAAAAGCCTTATGCCTTATCAAATAATACTCTGAACTCTTCAGGAAACACTTACAGCAATGTATTTTTTTAAAAAAAATGTTTAAGATGACTAAAACAATAAGAAACATGGTTCATATTACCATATTTTTGTCCGTTCTGACAATATGTCATTACTTGACAAGATCTGCTAACAAAAGTGGCGATATGTTATATTTTTTTCAATTAACATTTAATAGCTTTTATTCTTTTAAAAAAGAATATTTAATAATGGTAGTTATTGTAAGGGGATAACTGTTATTGTGTCTGTAGATACTGTTAGAAGAAATATCCATCTGGTTCAGTTCCAAGCTGGGAGAAAAACACTGGAAACATGGAAGCTAATTGGAAAGTTGGTTTAATGATGAAGCAGAAGCACATGAGTGGTTCTGGCGCAGCTGGCCACATAGAGTTGAGAGTAGAGGGTATTTATATGTTCTCCTGGGGTTTGCCCTTGAACTTCCTGTGCAAGAATATGTATTCTTCCCCCACCCCAAATTTTTTATTTGTTTTATTTATATAAAATATAAAAATTCAATTTCAATTAAACAGTGTGTTGTCTGGGTGCAATTATTTTTAGGAAATCATAATTAAAATGTTGACAATAATATTCATTGTTATGTATGTAGGTTTGAATGTCATTGGTTTAGTTTGAATTGTTCTTGTAAAATGTCAAATAGGATTGGTTTAAACAGTGCGGGAAAACCCTGCACTCTGATTGGCTGGCAACTACGGCTGCTGGCTATAAGAAGCAGCCGTAGCCCAGCCAAGTCGGGTCTATTCGAGCTGTAGTCACTTAATAAACTCTTCACTGAAGCTCTTCGCGTCTGGCTCTTCATGCAAACTTAACACTGGCGACGAAGGTGGGATTCCCCTGAAGAAGAGACGACGCAGAAGACAAGCAGAAAAGTACATGTGAAGGTATTCATTGAAGGAAGGCCTTGCCAAATGGAAGTGGACTCAGGCTCCTATTTATCTATGGTGTCATGGGACACTATTCACAGGCTACTTCCCAACATTCAGAAAAAACATTTCCAGACGCAAGCACTGACTCTTAAAGACTACCAAGGGAACAAGATTCCAGTAGTTGGAACAAGAAAATTCAACGTGAAGTTTAAAGGCCACACCAAACGTTTGCCCCTGACCATTGTGGACAAGGATCGCCTAAGCTTGCTGGGACTTGAGTGGTTCATTCCACTAGGCATCGAGGTGACTGGCATCAATCACGTGAGCAACTCTGAATGGGAGGAGGCCTTGAAATCTGAGTTTCCAGAGGTCTTCAGCGAAGGATTGGGCAAGTATATGGGGACCCCTATCACTTTCAACCTAGACCCCAAGGTGCCCCCAATTTGTTTAAAGCCCATTTGCTTTAAAGGAAAAAATTGATGCACAATTAGACAAATTAATACCTCAAGGGGTTTTAGAGCCCACTGACCACTCCAGATGGGAGACACCCATAGTAACACCAGTCAAGACTGATGGGTCAGTAAGAATCTGTGGAGACTATAAGGGGATACTGAACCATGCGCTGCAGCAGAGCGCATATCCAGTTCCAGTGGTGCATCATCTGTTACATTCACTTGGCAGGGGTACAGTCTTTGCCAAATTGGATCTGGCCCAGGCATATCAACAACTAACAGTTGATGATGCCACTGCAGAGGCCCAAACCATTGTGACTCATAGAGGTGCCTTCAAATGTAAAGGTTACAATTTGGAGTAAGCGTGGCACCAGGCATCTTTCAAAGTCTTATGGAAAGAATGCTCCAAGGACTGCCAGGGGTAGTGCCTTACTTTGATGATGTGTTAATCTCTGCTGAAAATGACACTCAGTTACAAGAAAGACTCAGAGAAGTCCTTACCAGATTCAGGAAAGCGGGGTTAAGAGTCAAGGAAGAAAAATGCACTCTTAAAACTGACAAGGTTGAGTTCCTGGGCTACATGATTGACAAGCATGGCATCCACCCTACAGATGCCAAGGTTAAAGCAATCAAAGAAGTCCCTAGACCTAAATGCGAAACAGATTTGCAAGCTTTCCTTGGACTCATTAACTTTTATCACATGTTCCTACCTCAGAAGGCAACCATTGCTGAACCATTGCACAGATTATGTGATAAAAAGTCTGTTTGGGTCTGGGGCAGGAAGGAACAATCAGCATTTAACAGTATTAAAAGACTAATCACGTCTGATGCTGTACTGATACAGTTCTCTGAGAATTTGCCTGTTGTACTGACTTGTGATGCATCCCCTTTTGGAGTGGGGTTTTTTTTGAGCCACAGGCTTCCCAGTGGGAGAGAAGCCCCTATTGCATTTTACTCTCGCACTTTGACCAAAGCAGAGAAGAATTACAGCCAATTGGACAAGGAGGCATTGGCAATTGTTGCAGCTGTTAAGAAATTTCATGAATATCTGTATGGGAGAACATTTACCATTGTTACAGATCACAAACCTTTGTTAGGCATTGTGGCAGGAGACAAACCTACACGTACTACCCTGTCACCAAGAATGCTGAGGTGGACTGAATTTCTAGCTGCTTATTCATACAAACTTATCCACAAGCCTGGCAAGGACATTGGACATGCTGATGCACTGAGTCGTTGCCCACTTCCTTGTCACAAGGAGGACTTTGAACCTGAAACACACACCTTTTTCCTAGAAACTGTTGCCAAGCTTCCAGTTCATGCTGCTGAAATTGCCAGAGAGACTGCCAAAGACACTGTGTTGGCTCCTGTTATAGGCTGGATTAAGAAAGGTTGGCCTCTTCAAGATCTACTTCACCTTGCCCAACCTTTTAAGTCCAGGCAAACTGAATTATCTGTATTAAGAGGATGTATTTTGTGGGGTAACAGGGTGGTTATTCCTGCAAAACTGCAAAGAGAGGTTTTGGAAATGTTACATGAGGGTCATCCTGGGATTGTAAGGATGAAGGGATTGGCCAGGAGTTATGTATGGTGGCCAGGTATTGACAAAATGGTTGAAACTGGGTTGCATCTTGTCCCAACTGTCAGGTAGTCAGGCCTGCCCCACCTCTCGCCCCAAACAGGAATGGGAATGTCCTAGGGCCCATGGTCCAGGATTCACATTGATTTTGCTGGCCCTACCAGAGGGCACACTTTCTTATTATAGTAGATGCATATTCCAAATGGCTAGAGGTAATCCCCATGGCATCCACCACAACTGATGCTGTCATCAAACAGCTCAAAACTTTTGTAACCCACGGGTTACCTGATGTTCTTGTCTCTGACAATGGCCCTCAATTTATCCAATCCAACCTTTTGAATCCTATTTAGCACAACAGGGTATCAGACATGGTACGTTTTTAGCAAGGAGAAGCTTCAGCAACTGGGTCCTGGGGACATCACTGAGAAAGTTGAAAAACTTCTTAGTGTTCAGCACATCACTCCTAACCCATCTAATAGCTTATCCCCAGCAGAGTTGTTGATGGGTAGGAAACTTAGGTCTTCCCTTGACCGCCTTCATCCCACTTACGCACCCAACGCTCACTAGATTCCACTTCCAAAGTTCGCACATTCAGTGTGGGTGATTCTGTTTATGCTAAGAACCTTATAAGTGAACCTTTGTAGATTCCTGCTGAGATAACTCGGATCACAGGCCTCATTCTTACAGGGTGCAAACAGAGGATGGACTCCTCTGGAGCAGGCACATTGATCAACTTAGATCCAGGTTCTCTCAGGAACATTGCACTTGTTCCTCTCTAGTTCCCTCACCTGATGTCAATTCTAGGGGGGAAGGGGAGGAACAGGAGGAAAATCAGCAAGCAGGAATGAACCCCATGTGTAATGAGCCATTACGACAGGAACCATTCCAAAACCTGTCACAATGCCAAAATCCATCCTTAGAAGTGGAAGATTGCACATCACTACCTGACTTGGGCTGGAGATGGGTTGGGAGGAGAGACCAGATTCTAACAACCAAACAGGGTCTTCTTTCACAGGAAGTCCCAGTGGGGAAATGTCAGCAGACACATTTCCTCTCTCACTGGGTGAGAATGTTAAAACTTCTGAACCATGAAGGTCTCAACGTACACGCAAGAGCCCCATCTTTTTAAAAGAATACATTAGATAGGTTGGGGTTTGGTATGGACTGAACCTAGTGGGGAGGGGTGTTATGTATGTAGGTTTGAATGTCATTGGTTTAGTTTGAATTGTTCTTGTAAAATGTCAAATAGGATTGGTTTAAATAGTGCGGGAAAACCCTGCACTCTGATTGGCTGGCAACTACAGCTGCTGGCTATAAGTAGCAGCCGTAGCCCAGCCAAGTCGGGTCCATTCGAGCTGTAGTCACTTAATAAACTCTTCACTGAAGCTCTTCGCGTCTGACTCTTCATGCAAACTTAACATTCATCACATTTTCTAACTTCTGTTTTTATTATTTAACCATTGGTTAAAATAAGTCCCATGTCAACAAATATTCAGTTCTTTTCCTTAATTGTAAATGTTAATCTGCCTATTTCTGCACATTCTATTTTTTTTTAAATTATACTTTCATCTGTCGGGATCTCTTCTCTTTGCCATTGTTGTGCAAATACAATTCTGGCTGCAGTTAGTACATGTATTCTATTGGCTGTTGTCAGACTCCCATGGGGCCATGTACAAATCCTAGGAGTTTGTCTGAGCTAAGTTTGGTTGAAGTTTGCTGGGGGTGGTGCAACTGAGATGATGCAATGAAGGGGCTTGTGTTCTGAAAGGGTGTTGAGCAATTCCTATTATGGCTTAATGGCTTTGTCCTGGTTTGGATCCTTAGTGAGGGATAATCCAACTTTTTGGGATGGTGGGTGAGGATATTTGCTTAGGAACAGAGCTATTTATCTCTTTATCTCTTAAGTGCTGACATCTGCTCAGGGCTATTAAGGAAGATGGGGGCTGCTTTCCAAGAGCATGTTTCTCTAATTCTCATCTAAAAGAGAATATAGAATATTAATAAAATCAAAATATTTTTAATGAACTTTGGATGGAATAAAGTAAATAAATGACATCATTAAGTCTAAATGGCTGTGTAGGTGGGACCCACTGACCAAATCATTACCATTGTTTGGTTCAAAGAAATCTGTGTATATCATAGTTAAGGACTTCCAAACATAGCTTTAATTTTTGTTGGAGAGTGATCCTTGTGAATATTGGTATTTCTCTACAGAGCTGAAAAAGATGACCAGTGTGCTATTTACAAATCCTACTAACAGATACTGCTGTGTTTCTAATAACCTTATACTTGATCACAAGAACTCACAGGAATTGCAGTCAATCAGCTAAAGCAAACAGCTGCTGGAAATGAAAGTTCAGTTTCACTACCCTTTGATATTCATAAAATCATTGTGAGAACATTGAAATGTGGGTGAATGTCAAACTGCATTTTTTGTGTAAATTATTTCTGTATAAACTATCAGCAGCCTTTATCTTCTATTTGAAAATATGAGTAGGTCACTTTATTTTAAGAAAAATAACCCTGTATTTTATGTCAATTTCCTCTTATATCAGGGATTTACATTTCATAAGTCTATCAAAGCTTGGAGGAATTTGTTGAAAAAAAATGGAACGCCAGGTAAAATGAGTCCTGCCTTTTGTCTTCTATTTTTTAAGAATTGGTTTTGGAATGGAATCTGAACTTCAAGGTTTAAAAAACATTTATGAATTCCAAGACATTTCTTGTTGTAAGCAATCTCAGGGCTCCTAATAGTGCTGTCTTCGTCCATCATACCCTGTATGGTTCTTGTCATGCTTGAAATAGTTTTTATGAATATTAACATTCATAAAGTCAGGCTAAAGGAGACATTCATTATCTATAGCATTCATTTAAATCGATAGGGTGGATGGATACTCCAAGGTACCATAGACATAGGTAACCCTTGATTTGATCCAGTAGAGCAATTCCTACAGAGGTGTCACCAAAGACCACTATTTCCTATTTCCTGATAAATGAACATATAAAAATGGTTATTGTTAATATGGATCAAATGCAATTCCTTCCAAATTTTCTTTGATTCAAAAAATATAATAGGATACATTATCAATGACCATTTTGAAAGTTTCTTGCCTTTTATCACAGGATGGTAATCTAATGGAAACTCTCATTCATCAATGTAAAACCAAGACTGGGATGCATAACAGAATGACCATACCTTCCTCAAAGAACTTGAGGACCAATAAGTAAAAATGAAGAAACACAGAAAACTCCTTTCTGTCATTTAACAAGAATTTTCTGAAATTGAAGTTTCAATTGAAGTTGAACAGATAAGACATGTGGAGTCCTTGGTGGTCTCTGAGGTTAATTGTTTGCTTTCAGACATTTCATTACCAACTAGGTAACGTCATCAGTATGAGTGAGTGTGGGGTTTGCTCTGTTTTTACACAGTAGTTCTACCTGACCAGACATGCATATAGTGAAATATAGTACTTCAAAGCAGTCCTCAGTGTCACGAGAATGCCAAAATACAGCCAATACCTCCTGTTTCCCTATCTAGTCTTCCAAGAAAAGACTTGAAGTGAAAGAACAGTTGAAGAAATAAGTATTTTATTACAAAACTCACTGCCAAGTCTTGGCGGCCAAATATACCTCCCTCCCACCACTGATTTACTGCAGCATACAATCTGTGATTACTTCTGCCTGCCTGCTAAGTCAGTGAGAAATTGGCTTATGATTTAATGAAGTTATGCACTTCTCTGTTGATATAAGATTCAAGTTATGAAGATTTTATGACCATACTAACGTTATCTAGAAAGAAGGAGGAAAAATTTCCAGATTATCATCAGAAACAAATTACTGATGTTTAAGCATTTTAAGGGGGAAATGATTATATCTCAGTTTAAAATGTTGACTCTGGAAAGCTAATTCTCTTTGAAAAGTTTATGTCATTGTGGAAGTAAGAAGCAAGATCAAGTGTTAAATTTGTACAAGTGATAATAGTCAATCTAGTAGATCAAACTAATAAAAGCTGGCTCAATGCATCAGAACTGAAATGATTTGAATCAAATTACTTCAATCAATCAGTAGCATGCAACCAATCAGTAGTATGACAATATGACAGAACCCTATTAGGGTATTATTATGACTAAAATTATAACATGAGATTTTATTAGAGGTTTTATAGATTTATAATAGCTGCCATACTGAAAAATATAGAGATCTGATATTGTGTATTAGAATAGTTCTGCAGAGTCCAAATGAATTTAATGTAGCCCACCTTTATGTTACCTTGACTAGGGCTTCAGTAATTAGATGTCTAGAGACAACACAGAAGATCATTTGCAAACTGGACTTCCTTGGATGTGGACATTTGATCTTCTCTGTATCTCCAAATACAAGCAGGTTCTCTTTGAGTAAAATATTGTGCTAAGTAAAGTTAGAAAGCTTGATTCCATTTTGCCTCTGTAATGCTTGAAGTGAGTTATTTTCAGTATTTCTTATGACAGACTTGACAGAAGGCTAGATGACAAAAAGATTGAAACCACAAGAAGAAAGAGGTACTTACTGGGATACACTGCTTCATTTCACAACATGCAGTTTCTCTTTCCCTGCTTCTTCAGAGGTGATGGAGCAGTGGGATGGTAAAGATCTTCCATTCATATGCTGGCTTCAGTTGAGAGATACTCTTTTAATAGGAGAATGTGATCATGTTCCTGCCACTCAACAGTTTTACTTTCATCCTTCGCTCTTGAATCACCAGGAGGGAGGCTGAATTCCTGTGTTTGAAATAATGTAGTTCCCTTCCCTTCCATTGATTCAGAGTCTAGCTTTAGTGTTTTAGTATTATAACCTTACTTTGAAAAAAAGGTAGACTTCACTCACTTTTTGATGGCTCTAATTATCAGCTCAGATTTCACCACAGACAAAAAGACAGAAATGGAAAATTAAATAAACAGTTGGAGACTAAAGTCTTAGATATGATCCAGCATGATGAAGGTATAAAATTTAAACTAACCATTTCCCATTTGGATGTTAACTCTGCCTTACTAACTGATTTTACTTTAGTGCCAACTAGGTTTTGGGCCTTGGGAAAATTACTTTCCTCTATAAATTTACCATTGTCTGGGGTTTTCTATGTCACATTGTTTTCCTAAGTAACAGAGATCCTAGGAAAAGAAAAAAAAGTTGATTTTCCTACTTCTACGATAAGATCCTTACTATTCCTATACTCCTCTTCTTGTCTCTAGTTCTCAACAGACTGATGAAATAACTATATGATGTATAATGAAAAATTTTCAGATTATTGATTGATTCTTCCATTCCTTTGTCTATTATCATGGTGCTTTCCTTTCAGTCTAAAGGCACTCAGAAAGTAGGAGGTAAGATGCAGCCTTCCTTGTTCTAATTTTGTTCTTAACTGAGGCCTCAACAACCTAAATCTGCTACAAATAACCCAGATATGTTATATATGAAATCTCAGCAGATTTCTGTCCTTCAGGATTTTCTTTCTAATTTTTATCAAATTCTGAAGATATGCTAAGAACAAATACTATTTACTGTTTAAAGTACAATACTATCCCAGTGGATAATTCTTCCGCTGCCATACATTTACTCCCTTCTGTTCCAGAAAAGCCTTTCCTTCCTGTGTGAAGATCTTTTTGGAGATAGAAAGTTAGACTCTCTCCCCTCTCTCTCTGTCTTTCTTCTCTTCTATATATACCATGTATGTATGTTTGTGTGTGTCTGTGTGTGTATACACACAAATATATATATTTGATTGTGTGTGTATGTGTGTGGAAGAGAAAGAGATAATATTGTAAACATTTTATGCAAAACATTGCAATAAAATTTTAGAAAAATTCTGCCCTCAAAAAATGATTGTTGTCCTGGTCTGCTATGGAGCAACTGGGTAGTGCAGATAAACCTTAAATAAGGAGCTTCACTTAGTAAATTTTATATAAACTTTTGATGTCTCTAGTTATAAAGTTTTCATACTTCCATATGAAATTAATTGCATTTCCTAATAGAGGCTGATACTGTATTGGATAAATAACATGTTATTCCAGGATCTAATAATTGTAAGGGCCAAAATAACTTTTTGCAGAGCCATGGAATAACAATATACCAGTTTTTTCACTGTTGTCTTACGTTGGTTATCTTAGTGTTTTCTAGAATATTTGAAACAGAGTTGGCCATTTTCTATTTTGATAATATTCATATTCTCACAAATGTGTCTCTTTGTTATTTTCAAGTAACCTCTACAATGGTATCAAGGCTATATGCACAGAAAATGATTCAGAAGATGTGCTTTAACATCCATGTGAGCATGGCACCAGTTCCCTATTTATTAAAACAGCTGAATTATTTTTCAGGCTCCCATTGGCTGTAGGAAACAAATCAAAAGAAAACAAAACCAAGTCACTATATTTTTATCTTTGTGTTGAATTTCTAACTTAGATCTTGAATTGATGGAACTTAATTCTTGGCCTATTTCAGAACACTCTGAACTATGACTTCCTCACGTTGCCTCTTCTTTAGAGCTATCTATTTGACTCTCTCTTCCACTGACACTAAGATGAAAGGTATCAAAAGGTAGCCTATGCTACCTTTTGTCACTTGTGGTAGGACATTATATTGCTGTCTTCTGGAAAAACTGAGGGAGATTTCACAGATACAGAAAAATCTGCATTTGTGGTGTACTTGTAGAACTATAAATGGAGAAAGCACATGCTTTGTAAAGTACTATGGAGCAGTATATAAGCTATTGCTTTGGCAACAGATTTAGTAGGAGTAGATTAGGTTAACTAGCTCAGCCTAAATAGATAAAGATTGAGGAGAGAAGAATTGAGGGTAGGTGGTAATGGTAAGGTCCTAACGTATGGGAAATTATACCAACCATTTCTGGAAATATTAAAGGACAGTTAGATTGTGTAAGAATGTACTTGGGAAAAGTGTGGCCGAGATGCATCACAAACCTGTAATGAGACAGGAAAAGCTCTCTTTGAATAGCAGGCTTGACCTCATGCAGAAACAAAACATGTCTTTGTCATGTAAGCCATTCAAGAGAGCTGAGATTTAGGAAAAGTTTCATATAAGAAATTATAATGAAACTGGAACAATTTTTTTTTAAAGTCTGTAATTTTGAGTGGCCCTTTCAGACTGTGAGGCCCTAAGCTGTAGCTGGTTTAGCTTGGGCCTAAATCTGCCTCTGGATTCTAGAATAAGTCAATTCTAGAACAAATCATTTAAGTACAAATTGCCAGCCTTACATAATCATATTTTGGACCCATTATAAACAGACTTATCTCTCTTGAAATGTCTGTACTGGGCAAGATGGAAAGGAATGGAAGACTATCATGAACAGCAAGGTGGATGGGGGATCTGACACAAGGTTGATGGGTGCACAGTTGGAAGACCAAATCACTCTGGGGATAGAAGATCCATATATATTGTCATTAACAGATAACATCAACTTGTGGCACATAATCAGATCTGATACTGGCAGGAACTAGATTAGGAAAGCACATTATATAAGCATTCATTAATGACAGAGAAGCCAAGATTTCATTAACTCAGAATAATAGGAGGAAAAAGCCTAGAATTTAAACTTATAAACTATAAACATAGATCATAGACTTATATAAACATTATTTCTTCATTGAGGGCAAATGTTTGTTGTGTTTAAGGTTTCACTCTGCTGCATAAAAGCTTTAAATTTGCAAGAATGGGATTCCGCCAGTATAACAATTGGTTCAGTGATCACACACTTCGATATGGGGATCGGTGTCTCTTCCTATTTTTGTGCATAATCTTGTTGCCGTCAACATACATAGCATCAAAGTTCCATTTTTTCCAAGTCTTTTCCCATTAACCCAAAAGTAAAGTTTGTAGTTTTATCTTTATATTCACTTTAAGAATCTTTTGGATTAGAATATGAATCTACTCCAATATTTCTTTGCTTTATCACCTGTCCACCACAAATGATAAAAAGTCCCTTCTTTACATTTGCATTTCCAATATTCATTTGAAGTTCCTTTATACAGTCTTGATAACTTATCTTGTATTAAATACCATCTATAAATAAGGGATTTCGAACATTTACATAGTAATAGTGCCACAACCCCACTGTATTCCCAGAAAAGTCCCCTAGTTTCAGTGTAAGGACTTAATATCATTTGAAAATGGATTACTGAAAAATTGTTAGTTAAAAGCTGGAAGCCAAATATCATGTCTGTGCAATAGGAGTATAGAAAAATGGGTACTTGATGCTCTATGGTATCTATGCCTGATCTATTCCAGGTCCATGACTACCAGAGATGTCTATGATTGGCTGAATGTATTTTTAGTTCTATATGCAAGTGGAACTCTAGGTTTTTACTTATGGATAAGATTATTAAGGAGGTTTAACTGAAATAGCTTACTAATTTTTGACCAGCTTATAGCCAAATCAGCCCAAGAAATAACTCCAAGCAGGTAAAGACTCTTGCATTCAATTACCTATTCATATTAAGTTTATCTCCTTATTCCTTTCAGGAGCAGAGTTCAACTCAAGCACTGAATTTACAAGAGAGGTCGTCTGTTCACTATGCTTCACTGTTCATGCAGTGGACTGATCCATAAATTACAATATAAATCCTTGAAAGGGGAAAAAAAGTCTTAATCTAAAAGACATGACTGCTTATCAACATAGTACTTTTTGCTATTATTAAAATGACTAAACACTCTGCTATTCTTTAAAGCTTAATATTAAAGATAAATCATTACATGCCAGCTTTAAAGATTTAAGGGATGTGGACATAAACAATTGGATCTGGGATATTTTTTCAAACTAAATACATTATTATTTAAAATGCCTTAGATATCAATTATTATATTTATGAAATAAACTGTTTTTAAGCAAAAATCCACCCAGGTGCAATTGTTCTCTATTTCTGCTAAAGTTTTTAACATGTAATATGGGGAATACTTGTCAGACAATGAAACTGGGATCCTTTGACTTACTTGGTTTGGAGATTTTCTTCTCTACTACAAGTAATTTGTTTTTTCTGAAAATATTCTTAGAGTTCAAAAATATAACAAAAAATTCACTTTTTCTCATAGTTATTTGTATTTATTAATAATATTTATATTTCGCTGTTTCTTTCATGGCGGTTTAAATGAAAAATTCCCTCCAATTTTATCCCTACAACATCAGGCTAGAAATCTACCATTAGTCAGGCTGAGCAAATGTGATTGGTCTTACAATCACTAGAAGCAAAGTTTGCGTGATCTAGTTAGGCTTAATCCATGAGCATGTATGGTATATTTCCAATTTCTTCTTTATTCTTCTTAATAAAAAATATAAATCAATATTTAATTTTTGAAAAATATTCCAGTTGTTGGCATCATTGCAGAATCTCAATGTCATTCAATCTTTCTTTCTTGTTTCTGAGATTGTTCCCTGCTTTTTAAGTACATTTTAAAAATTATAGAGAACACTAAGGTATAGTGTCATATCTAATGTTTAAGTTTTTCCAACAGCTTAAAAAGGACTACTTGTATAAATCTTGATTTCCCATGCAGGTATATGGATCAGATTTCTGTCTTATCCCCAAGTCTTTTCTGGTGGCTCTTTCTTGTTTCTGAGATTGTCTCCTGCTTTTTAAGTACATTTAAAAATATGCAAGAATGAACTACTAAGGTATAGTAAGTCATATGGCTAATGTACTTAAGTTTTTCCAACAGCTTAAAAGGACTACTTGTATAAATCTTGATTTCCCATGCAGGTATATGGATCAGATCTGTCTTATCCCCAAGTCTTTTAACAAAAAAGGGCCTTGGTGGCTCAGGCTGTTAAATGCCTGCATTTAAGTTCCAGCTGCCTACAATTACTGCAGGCTCGAATCCCACCAGGCTCAAGGTTGACTCAGCCTTCCATCCTCTCGGGGTAGGTAAATTGAGGACCCAAGATTGTTGGGGGCAATAAGCTGACTTTGTAAAAATGCTGCTTAGTAATAAGCAGGCATATGCAATGGAATGAAGGCTATTGCTGAGCACACTGGGTTGTATCCCAAAATTGTAAGCTGCCCTAAGTCTTCGGAGAAGGGTGGCATATAAATGTAATTTTTAAAAAAAGAGCAACGTACATACATACTGCCCCAAGACAATAGAGAAAGGAAATATGACAGCAATGTTAGCTTTTAGCTAGAATAAATTAGTTTGAAGGCTTAAGGCTATTAAAACTGAACCTAGTTAATTATATTCACTTTATGTGTAATGCCATGCTCCTTATAGTGTAAAGTTTCTGTCACAGTACTGGGAAATTTCACCTTCTTCAGAATGCAAAGGTCTTCATTTTCTGGCAGACCTATCAAACTGCTGACAGCAGAGTATATGAGTGACTGACACTGTATATAAATCATTGTTCTATTCTGGTAGTCAAATATAATTATAGTGAGTAAAGTGAAAAATAGTGGGGTTTGTGTATGGCATGGGTGATTGAGGGAAGGAGCGCCTTATAATCCACATGCTATCTATTATTTGAAAAGTTATAAGCCAAAACTTACAAATCTAAGAAGGCTCTGCCTGATTATAGTGAATCTAACTGATAGTGACTGGTTCTCTTCCCATAAATAGCAATATTGTTCTCATTTTTATTTGAAAACCCGAAGCTGATGTGCCAATGCAATCATTCTTCAATATAAATATTCCTGGACATCTGGAATGTTGTGAAAACCACAGGAAAGGAGCATATTTCAGATTTAGCATTTCACAGTCCCATCCTACAGTACAAAATGTCTGGTTCCTAGGTATTTTTTTTTAGGAACCTCGTAGCTGGAAATAAATGAAGTGGCAAAAGACAAAGATAGAAGGGGAATGAAAATGAGAAGGAGAAGAAAGAAAAGAAAATGAAACAAATCAAATTATGAATTCAAAATAAAGGAACCAGGAAAGGCTGCCCAGTGTAAGAAGGCAGAAAAATGTAATGTTAGCAAACATAAATTAGGGTAGCAAGATATAACATTAGATTGTCAGAATATAATGTTATATAGAAACTAGATACTGTGTATTCAAATGAAACATTAGGGATCAAGTTGAAGAACCATAATGAACAAAGTCAAGCCTTCCTATTGCTTCCCATTCCTTTATTGTTACTCATTATCTAAATAAACAGACTCTCAACAAGATGGCGTATTGTTACAAACAGAGACAGGAAATCACTATGGATTAGCAAAGCATCTTTAAAAAAAAAGCTCTCCTTATTTTCCAAAGGGCTTAAATATATGATTTGTTGTGGCAGTTATAAAAGTAGAAAATCATTACACTGGAATGAAACATTTCCAGAAGAAAGAAAGAAAAAAAATCTATTTTTTTTTCATCAAGGTTGTCTAGAAATATCAAGTTTGTCTTGTCAACATAGAGGTTTGCTGTCAGTTTACTAAGGGAAAAGAAGAAGAGACAGCTTTTCTGTGAGCACTCTTAACAGTTATGGCTTCTCAGGAGTTATTGATTTTTAAATGTTTGTAAGGTCTAGTCAATGTTCTCTACATTGAAGGACTAGTGAAATTGGAAACGTATCATTGATATCTAATCTGTCTTTTCTAAGAAGGGAAAAGATATGTTGGTGAGAAGGGGGTAGCTGTTTCATTCTAGATGGGAAGATTAGAAGAAATGTTACAAAGTCACAAAGAAAAAATGATGCTTACATAGACATTTATCCTTTGCTAAACCTCCTGGGATTAAGAGATTAGAGGCAGTGCATATATTTGGGGGGGGGGGGGATATGAGAAAAGCTGGCAAGCAAAATGAAGGCATTTCTAATATTTGACAACTGTTAGGCAGAACCGTGTGACACAAATTTAGTCATCAATCTGCAAGCACTGCTGTCATTTTTCTTGTCATATGGCTCACAAAACAAAATATTATTTTCCTTCTCATTATATGACTTGAGGGAACTCTCAGAAAAAGCCATCCAACATTATGTGACTCCAACATATTACAATTCCACTCTTCTCAAACCTGTTAAGAGTGGTGAAGGTTTTTTCGCAATAAATAATCAATGAGGCTATGAGATTTCTACAGATGCAAAGCAGACAAAGCACAATAATTGACAGACAATCTCATCCCACTCATGCCAACAGAGGTCCTGTCAGACCAATTATCCTGGCTGGTGGGATCCAGGAGGAGGGCAATCTCTGCTGTGGCTCCTGCCTTCTGAAACATCTTGTCCCCCAATGTGAGGTTGGGCCAACCCTCCTATCCTTTTGTAAGGGCCTAAATAACTGGCTCTGCTAGTTGGCCTGGGCCCCAATAGAGGAACAACACGGTGGAAGTGGTTGGTCGACAGATTGCATCTTTCCCATTCTACCCCTGCTCTCTTCATTTATCCTTAGATTTTAATATTTGGTTAATTTATATATTAATTTAATATATTTAATATATTTATGATTTAATATAGATATATTTTGTAACTGTAAGTGTTACGGTAAGATGGGCGGCCATTCAATTTTATAAATAAAATAAATAAAGGTCTTTTTATTAGCCATGGTGGTGCAGTGGTTAGAATGCAGTACTGCAGGCTACTTCCACTGTCTGCCAGCTGCCTGCAATTTGGCAGATTGAATCTCATCAGGCTCAAGACTGACTCAGCCTTCCATCCTTCTGAGGTGGGTAAAATGAGGATCCATATTGTTGGGGCAATATACTGACTGTAAATTGCTTAGAGAGGGCTGTAAAAGCACTGTGAAGTGCTATATAAGTGCTATAGCTATTGCAATTAAGTATGTTATATTTTGTTTGGGTGATCATTCAAAATATCAACTTACCTACAGTGTAGCTTAGGCAAATTAGCATGATAAATAGGATTTAAGCAGTTATGATGGTATGTGGTTCTTATATGGGCCATTTCAATCAACTGCTTTCCATATGATCTTGAGACACATTTTATATTACTCAAGAATTTAGGTGAAACTGCAAAATGACATATACAGAATGCGACCTTATTATAAGGAAGATTAACTGTCCATTTAACTCTATATTCTGAGGCAGAGTAATTATCCTGCATTTCCCCCTATCAGTTCTTGTTCAGTTTGATGAAGTATTTCAAAGAAGAGAATTACAGGGGGAAAGACACGGTTCCTTACAATGAATTATGGTACTGGAGCATTTTTTTAAGTTGAAAGGCTGTGTATGAATACAGTTAGACCTTGAGTTACAATCACAATTGAGCCAAAAATGTATGTTGCTAAGTGAGACATTTAAGCAAGTTTGTCCCATTTTACAACTTTTCTTGCCACAGTTGTTTAAGGGAAAGCATTTGCTTTCTCACATACACTTTGTTCATATGCAGGGACTGCAATTCCCATACTTATAGGCCATACAGAGGAGTTACAGTCAAACGATCTGGGGTGTAGGGCCCTACATGGCCCTACATGGCTTAGGGCCAGGGTATTTGTGGGAACATCTACTGCCCAACGACTGCCCAACGTCCCATGCGCTCCCAAGACAGGACCTCCTTGGGGTGCCATCGGCCAGACAGTGTTGGCTGGCAACCCCCAGGGGTAGGCCCTTCTCTGTGGGAGCACCCACCCTGTGGAATCAGTTGCCCCTGGAGCTTCAGATGGCTCCTGACCTTCGATCCTTTCATCGTGACCTGAAAAAATGGCTCTTCCAGCTTGCTGACATGGACTGATGGGGGGAGGGGTTTTAGTGGTGGTTTGTTAGTTTTAATTAGTATATTGGGATGTTTGTTTAATATTTTTTAAGGTTTGTACTGTATGTTTTTTATTGTTGTGAGCTGCCCTGAGTCCTCCAGGAGATAGGGCAGCATAGAAATCCATATATATATATATATATATATATATATATATATATATATATAGGTCTTGGTGTATTCGGGTCTTGTCCCGTGTAAGATTGGCAACGTGTAAGATTGGCAACCTTGGCAACGTTTCGACGAAATCTCATCCGTCATCTTCAGGCTGGTGTCTTCAGCTTCGTTCTCCTGGGAGAAGTGTGTGATCGTGGCTGTTTTTCCCTTTTAAACTCTAGAGTTTAAACTCCACAAACCAATCAAGAAGTAACAACACCCAGGATGTCACAACAATAGAACTCAGAAGGTCATCACACAGCCCATTACCCAGGTCGTTACAACACAAAAGGCTGAGAGACACACAGCCAGCACCTCAGCCACACAGGGTCTCAGGAAAAGCCATCCAATCTGCATACATCAACTCCATCAACCAATCAAGAAGTAACAACACAGCCAACTCTGGAGTTCAAAAGGGAAAGACAGCCTCGATCACACACTTCTCCCAGAAGAATGAAGCTGAAGACACCAGCCTGAAGATGACGGATGAGATTTTGTCGAAACGTTGCCAAGGTACTCTCAATCTTACACGGGACAAGACCCGAATACACCAAGACATATATATATATATATATATATGTAGGTCTTGGTGTATTCGGTCTTGTCCCGTAAGGTTGAGAATACCTTGGCAACGAAAATCTCATCCGTCATCTTCAGGCTGGTGTCTTCAGCTTCGTTCTCCTGGGACCTACATATATATATATATATATATACACATACAAACTGTAGTAAACTACCTAAAAGAAAAACAACAGGGGTGTTGTTCATCATGGTGGCATCACGTGACATATTGGGACTTTTTTCCCCTTTGCTAAACCAGATGTGGGCAGGGCCAGTCTGTGACGCATCCAGCCCATGGGCTGGAAGTTTGACAGCCCTTTACTAGAACATAAGCTGCTTTTGATTTGTAACTTGTTTTCTTTTCTTCCCCCTTCCCCCAATCTCTGAACCTTATCAAATCAATTGCATGTCTTTAATTTAACAAGCAGAACACCTGTCTGCATCTTAAGGCAGCCACTGCAGACATGGTTCAGCAATGCTGAATTGATTTTGCAAACCCCATCAGCGCTAATGCTCCACAGGACCAAGACAGGTTGGATTTAACATTCAGGCCACTCTAGCACAATGTCAGTTATACAAAACACATCATGCCCAACAATATTTTGCAAAGATCAACTGCATATCATAAATGTACCACTCTGAAAAGATTTCACAAAAAAGTTAGATTACATTCCTATATTTCTTTTTCTTGGCCGAATCAAAATTTCAGATGGAACTCTCTATCCATACCCAATATGCATTAATTTTATGAACTATAGCACTGTTTCAGAATTAGTCTTCGTGCTCAGAAATATTTTGTATGAGCGAGCATTGATGACATAGTTACAAGAAGCTAGCTACTGTATATACAAAATCTTTTCCTTTATTTCAGGGGTAGGAGACTCTTAGTGTATTGATTTATGTTTTGCTTCTTCATTAAAATAAGTTCAAGTGACTTTTCTGGGTGGGGAATTGAGAACTTGTCTTTTTATCTTATCCATTTGGAAATAATAGAATATTTATTCAATTTTGTATATGAAAAAGGATTTTCTATGTAGTTGTTTAAGAGAAGTTCTGAAAATTATGGGCAAATTTGGTTTGTCATAGTGTGAGATAGAATCACAGGTTTTGAGGGCCCAGGAAAAGCAGATTGTGAAAGCAGTAGCATGCCTTCACAATACAAACTCCATCTTTTTGTAAAGATGTGATGATGCTGCATGGATAGTGAAAGTGCAGGATAATATGACGGTAGAATGCTATTTTGTCATTTTGATGAAAGACTTCAATCCTGTGGATGCCTCTATGTTAAATGTTCCTTATGGTTTGAAATACTTTATACTGTATCACATTTATGTTTCTTAGATGTTTGTGTTCAACTTTTAGGGGCATAGTCAAAATTTAGGGAATTTGCAAATATGATGTTACAAAATGGATGTCATAGCTCTGGGTCCTTACATTTTACATATTTGTATTTTATGAACAAGATATGTAGAAATTGCTAAAGAAAAATTGCTTTATTATAGAAGAATGTTTAAATGTTACTGAAAATTGTGGTCTGGATATGGATGGATTGGATAGATTGACTCTGGAATTAAAAAATAAGGATGAGACTGAATACTACAAGATATGGAATAAATTTTATCAATGGTGGGAAAAGAAAGGAAGGTCCCAGAATAAAAAATAAACAGGATTTGTAGAAGCAGTAATTACAGATAAAAACTAACTGTACAAATGTATAAATGTATATAAAATACATATTATATATTATAACATGTATGACCAAAAGGAATGTCAGGACAGTTATACCATGTCCAATGTTTTAATAATTCAATCAATAATATGTTTAAAAAAATTGTGGTCATTGGAGGTTTCAGAGAAGAAAATTGAATTGAATAGCACAAAATGGTTATTAAAGTCCTTCTCAGAACATGGTAAATATAAAAGTCCATGGGCATTTAGAATCCTAGTTTTTTTAAATTATAAATTTAAATGAAACAATTAGAGTTATTTTAGGTAATCTTGAAAACATGGTTGTATCTAAACAGCGACTGGGTTATGAAAATATTTCTGAGCAGCTAAAATGGAGAAGGGAAAACATGCAGTCATAATTAGGGCAACAGTAGTTTCTATGAAAATAGATCAAAAATAGTTCAGTTTGACTTGAGATATTTATAGTATAGTCTTCTGAATATTCTACTTGTTCTCTTCAAATCCTGTACATCCCTATCAGATACCAAAGTAGGTGGGAACTATGTCACATATAGAACAAGTTTTTGGATTCAGATAGATCTTTTCCAGGATTTAAGTACATAAGACAAGTGGACATTTTAAGGCAACAAAGTGAATGAAGAATTAAAAAATTCTAGCCTGTATATGAAAGTTAGGAAACAGAAGAAAGTACAATTAATGCTAGATAAGAGCAAAAAACCATCCAAGTCCTAGATTAGTTTCGCACTTAAAACAAGCAATTATGGGAAAAAATAATAATATACCAAGTAAGAGAGAACAAAGGAATACAGTACATATTCTTTGGGATAGGGAATGGAAGAATGCATAACGATAAAAGTAAAACACAGCAATTACAAATAGCAGTTATTAGGGCAGCTACAAATTGCATGCAAGGATTATAAAACATAAAATGAAAACCCATTTAATTCTTACAAAGCAAAAACTGCAGGAGAATGAAATATGATTTTAATATAACTTTTAGATATAAAATTCTAACAAACAAAACTAAGGAGGATTTTACAAACTACTTAACTCTTTCCGGCATCATGTACTACTTCCAACCCCAATAGATTCCAAAATACTTTGTTGCCTTTACTTTTTAAATTTTCCATTTACTTTCTGACAGATATGGGCAGCGGTGCGATTCAACTGATGTAACAACCAGTTCAGGGAGTACGCAATTTGTGTGCGCATGTATGCTTTGTGTGCATGCACAGCGTTTAAAAAACGCTGCTTTTTCAGCTCTAAAACGTCGATCGTAAGATCTAGTAAAAGATCTTATCTGGTGGCACTGGAAGCAGTGAAGCATGTTTACTTCTCCGCTCTCATTGCATCTGCAGATAATTGCCTGGCCACCCTGTTTCAGGTCACTCGCTCCCTCCTTAATCAGAGGGTAGGGGGGGACCCTTTGCAGGACGGGCTGAGGAGTTTTGTCAACATCTGTTGGACAAGATAGCTCAGATCCGGACCAGTCTGGATTCTGACTGTCTACAGTCTGATGGGGGAGGGGAAGCATCGGGTCTTGGAAATTCTATCTGGGAAGAGTTCGATCCTGTGACTTTGGATGAAGTGGATGGGATCATGAGGAGGCTGAGTACCGCCACGTGTTTATTGGAACCGTGTCCCTCCTGGCTGGTTTATGCCGCCCGGGAAGTTACACGAGACTGGCTCCAGGCAGTGGTTAATGCTTCTTTGAGTGAGGGATGCTTCCCCTCCGCCTTGAAGGAGGCGGTGATGAGGCCCATCCTCAAGAAGCCTGACTTGGATCCAGCTATTTTGAACAACTTTCGTCTGGTCTCCAACCTTCGCTTTGTGGTGAAGGTTGTTGAGAGCATGGTGGCTCGCCAGCTTCCGATGTTCCTAGAGGAAGCTGACTATCTGGTTCTGTATTAATCAGGTTTCAGGCATGGGTACAGCACGGAGACTGCATTGGTCGCACTGGTGGATGATCCCTGGCGGGCTTGGGATAGAGGTTATTCCTCTATCCTGGTCTCTCAGCGGCTTTTGATACCATCGACCATGGTATCCTGATGTGGCACCTCGGGGGGTTGGGAGTGGGAGGCACTGTTTATGGTAGTTCTCCTCCTACCTCTCGGACTGTTCGCAGATGGTGTTGGCAGGGAGATCAAGGTTGACCCCAGGCCCCTCACTTGTGGGCTGCCTCAGGGTCGGTCCTCTCTCTCCTTCTGTTCAACATCTACATGAAGCCGCTGGCTGAGATTATCCATGGTTTTGGGGTGAGGTATCATCAGTATGCTGATGATACCCAGTTTTTCATCTCCACCCCAAACCAACCCAGTGATGCTCTTGACGTGATGTCCCAGTGCCTGGAAGCAGTATGGGTCTGGATGGGAAGGAACAGGTTTCGGCTCAACCCAGCCAAGACCAAGTGGCTGTACGTACCGGCATCTCGGATTGTCCAGGATGTTCCATCTTTGGTCATGGGGGGGTGATGTGTTACCCCCTGTGGAAAGGGTGCACAATTTTGCTGTCCTCCTGGATGCGCAGCTCAACTTGAAAGATCATGTCGGAGCTGTGACTAGGGGAGCATTTGCACAAGTTCGTCTTGTCCGCCAGTTGTGCCCCTACCTGGACCAAGATGCCTTGTGTACGGTTACTGATGCGCTCGTTACCTGCCGTGTAGACTACTGCAATGCTCTCTACATGGGGCTGCCCTTGAGGACCACCTGGAGGCTTCAGCTGGTGCAAAATGCGGCCTTGCAGGTTTATTATTTATTTATTTATTTATTAATTCGACTTATATGCCGCTCCCTCTCCGAAGACTTCGGGCGCTTACAATTAAAATACAACAGTAAATAAATTAAATTAATTAAAAAGATATTAAACATTTAAGCCGAATTAATGTTTAAAACCCCAATTAGATGACCCCAACCCAGGAGAGTCAGCACAACCCAGATTGTAGGAAGAGCCAAGTTTTCAAATCATGGCGGAAGGAGCGAAGATCGAGCCAAACGGAGCTCAAGAGGAAGAAGATTCCACAAAGTGGGAGCCGCCACAGAATAGGTCCTCTCCCGCCAAGCGACATTGTGTCGCAG
Source organism: Naja naja (assembly GCA_009733165.1). NCBI lineage: Eukaryota > Metazoa > Chordata > Lepidosauria > Squamata > Elapidae > Naja > Naja naja. Next base: position 173,178,968 of record CM019150.1, read on the forward strand.
ACGGCACCCGAGGAGACCCTGCCTGTGCCCCACACAGGGCGGTTGGCATTAGATGCTGGGAGAAGCGTTCCGTAAATAACCTGGACCCATGCCCTGTTGGACTTTAAATGTTAATACCAAGACCATGAATTCTGCAGCCAGGGCAACCGAGAGCATTGCAGTACTCGAGGCGGGAAATAACGAGAGCCTGAGGTTGTGATGGGAGTGCCCCGATACTGCCATGTTACACCCCTCCTGTGCAAGCTGCTTTGGCTACTGGTTGCCCTCCGGGTGAGGTTCCAGGTGCTTGTTATCATCTATAAAGCCCTTCATGGCTTAGGTCCGGGGTATCTGGGTATGGGAGCATCTGCTGCCAGCAACGACATCTGATCGCCTGGTGCACTCACATAAGCGGGGCCTCCTCAGGGTGCTGTCAGCCAGACAATGTCAGCTGGCGGCCCCCAGGGGGAGGGCCTTCTCTGTGGGAGCACCCGCCCTTTGGAATCAACTGTCCGTGGAGCTTCGGGTGGCGCCTGACCTCCGCTCCTTCTGTCATGACCTGAAGACTTGGCTTTTTTGTTCAGCCAACCTGGACTGAAGGGGATTTTAATAGTTTTAATTTGTCTTATGTTGTTTGTGGGTTTTAAATTGGTTTTAGATCTAATGTTGGGGTTTTTAGATTTAATAGTGTCTTAAAGTTTGTATTTTCTGTTTTTATCATTGTAAGCCACCCTGAGTCCTTCAGGAGATAGGGCGTCATAGAAATCCAAATCAATCAATCAATCAATCAATCAATCAATCTTACCTTCTGCTGCAGTCCTGGTGAGTAAATCAGCTGAGGAGTGGCAATCTGCTGTGCTGCACCAAACAGCTGAGTTGAAAACCCCGGAAATAAAGGACAGAATAGGGCAGGAGCAGTTGGGTGGGGCCAAATCATCGCCATAACTACCGGTTCACCCAAACCAGCCCAAACTGGTAGAATCCCACCCTGGATTTGGGGCTGTTCTCATTAATTGATCCTGTTCTTCTCCTGGATATTGTCTTAGAAATGATTTCTTGCATTGACCATATCTGAGCAGAAAGCTGTATTTGCTGTCTTCTCATGGTCATCCAGAGTTCCAAAGACAGATCTAGTGAAGCTGGTCAGATATTGCTATCTCTTGTTACCACTGAAAAAACTGAATGGGAGATTAGCAAGGTAGGGTAAGGTTGTAGAGTATGTTGTATTGCAACATACAGCACTTACCTGCTGCCTGCTATTTTCTATCATTTTTTAACCTTATTTTAGCTAAAAGTAGCTAATAATTGAATGTCTTGCATCTTAATGTCAGCCCATGCCAGAGGTGGTATTCAGCAGGTTCTGACCAGTTCTGCAGAACCGTTAGTGGAAATTTTGAGTAGTTCGGAGAACTGGTAGCAGAAATTTTGAGTAGTTTGGAATACCACCTCTGACTGGCCCTGCCTCCAACTATTCTCTGAGTCCCAGCTGATCGGCTGGGCCTTTTTTGTTGCCCTGCATGGGAGAACGGAGCTGGAAAGCAGTTTAGTGGGATGGGGAGAGATGGGGATTTTACAGTATTCTTCCCCTGGAGTGGGGTGGAATGGAGATTTTACAGTATCCTTTCCCTGCCATGCTCACCAAGCCATGCCCACCAAGCCACACCCACAGAACCAGTAGTAAAAAGTTTTGAAACCCACCACTGGCCCATGCCCTAAATTTCCCAGCTGGAACTAGAACCATTCATGATACCTTGTGGTCATAGGGATGTTTGCAGCCCAGATAGTCTAGTCCTGGTTATGGTTCTCATTTCCATTTTTGTAGATGTTTCTCTACAAGTTAGCCTTGGAAACTCCTGGTTTACTATGCAAGCAGTTTTTATGTATTTTTGTCACCAGGATTCAAGAATGACTTGAAGGGATTGGGGCATTGCAATTCCAAAAGACATTCCATTTAGGAAAAAGACTGGTAGAACCTCCCCCCTCTTGAATATTGTTGACTCTTATCTAGTGAAGTCATGTGTACTTGCTTTTTCACCCCTGACATTTAACACCATCAAGCTTTGATTAGATGGAACTTCCCCATTATTTCCTTATTTGTTACCTGTCTTGAACATTCAAAGTCAGCAGAGAGGTGGTATATCATGTATTGTAACAACAGCAAAACATTAATGTTGATTAAAAATGGGCACAGTGTCTTTCATTAATAAAGGTTGTTTGATGAAGTTACTCTCTGGGAAAGACCTGGATAAGGAAGAGAATTCTTGAAGGGATATTAATCTAATTCTGGGCCACTATATTTTGAACACCATTTTTGTATGGTGTTTTATGGAAAGTATGACCATGAGTAATTCCTGATTGGCATGGGTGCTGCTTTTCATTTCTGAAGCTCAATCAAGGTTGACTCAGGTTTCCATCCTCTCGGGGTAGGTAAATTGAGGACCCAAGTTGTTGCGGGCAATAAGCTGACTTTGTAAAAATGCCGCTTAGTAATAAGCAGGCATATACAATGGAATGAAGGCTATTGCTGAGCGCTTTGGGTTGCTCTAAAATTGTAAGCCGCCCTGAGTCTTCGGAGAAGGGCGGCATATAAATGTAATTAAAAAAAATCTTTAGCTTTAATCGCTAAATAGAGATTCTTAATTCACCTTCACTATTACCAGAATTGTGACACCAAGGTGAAAGCCCTACCTAAATGCTTCTTTGGATATAAATTTAACATAGCAACTTATCATAGAGAAGGCATTATTTCTTTAACAGATAAGCCAAACATAGAATCTAATCCTTCATCTTATCCTGCTGCTTTGGAAAGAAAGCATACAAATTTAGCTGACAGTCAATATCTTACAAGTGTGGTCGCAAATGTAAGAGAATCTAAGCCTAAAAAAACATGTCTGTTTTATCTATATAATCTATATTTGAAAGAGTGAGAAGCAAATTATTTTATAATCATTAAAGTCTCACATCTTTAAAAGTTTAATGAATTATATTTTCCGAAATAACAAAAGCAGAAGTTAGCAAAAGGAAGAAAAGGCATCGTGAAGTTGTAGAAAATAACAAAAAGATATTGTCAAAGTCATTACATTCATTCTTATTAATATCAACTTTCAGAAGTTAATCAGGACATGAGTAATTAGGAGTATATCCATGTGAGCTTTTGGGTAGCAATATATATTTCTATTAGTTTATTTTTTGCAAGATATTGGATACCAAATCTTCAGGGCTTTTTTCTGATCTTATTGTTTAATGAGGCAATGCAGTTAGCAGGTTAATTTAGAATAGATTGATTTTCTTGCTGATCTCCCACCCAAAAACAAATTCAGGTCCAAATTTGCTTAGCTTTTTTGGAGATCAGCCAGGTGGCAACTCTAAAAGATTAGGGCAATCACCAGAATCCTGACACCAGATGCGTTAGGTGCTCCTACTGTTTTTAATTTTTAATTTTTAGTGATTGGAAATGCGGACACGGGACAAATTTGAAGAGATAAAGAAGGTCCAATTTAGAGAAATTGTTTTAGGAATGTTAGAGTGAGAATCTTTAAAATTTGTTTTATGTTTAAAATTGTTGAACAGAATTTCATGCTATGTGTCTCCGTAATAGGTCCTGGCAAATGGCAGAGAGAGCATGCCAAGAGGTGGGAGGGTAGATGGAAATGAATAACATCTATAAACTTTGCAGGCAATATAAGGGTAAACATTGGTAAAAAAAATACTACTTGGTTAAAAAGATACTATCCTACTTGGATAGGATTAAATTGTATTTTCTGACAATTACTTTGATTTGGAGAAAACCCTTAATACTTTCTACAAATTTATTATGGTCATTTAGAACAAACCATGCATCACAAGCATGGCTGTGAATAAAACATTGGTAAGGGTGTTCACAAATATTTCTATGCACTTCTTTCTAATCCATTTTATGAATCTCAAAGTCCTTTGCAAAGGAGTGCAAAATTGTGTTCAGGAGGAAGTGTTAGGTTCTATGCCTTTTTTGTAAGATAACTGAAGCTTGTTCCAGTTACATAATTGGCAAAATGTGAAAGGATATCTCCATACTCATCCTTCTCCAAATAGGCAAAATGTGGAGCACTACTGAGCAATGAAACTGCCTGAGTGAGTGGAACGATTACTTTTTTATGTAATAATAACATTTGGACAGCAATAACTGTAAGCATATATAAAAATGTACAAAAGATGGGATTTCATGAACATCCCAAAATGTAATATTTAGGTTGAACAGTTGCCATTTCTCTACTTAACAGCTCAGCTCCTTTTTTAAGTTTAAACATGTAAAGATAAAATCTTCCTTTGTCTTCTTTGTTTCTTCTCATTTGGTTTTTGACATAAAGCTAAAAATAAAACAATACTGCACCTGAGATTTAGAATGACTGGTATTGCATTCTGTGCTCTGCTTGGATCGATTGTTTGAGGACATATACTCTACACAGAATAGCTCTGAAAAGATAATTATATTGCATTTAAAATAGTGCTAATGAGATAATTATACTTCATTTAAAAGAGAAATTACACTTCATTTAAAATATTTCGGAATTGCAAGTCCTCAATGAAAGCAGTGAGGAATCTCAAGTGAGGTGTTATTGACCAGCCAAGTTTTCCATAACTACTCTCATTAGGTCAGTTCTTTGGCATATGTTTCTGCAGTGATCCAGGCTTCACATAAAGATTTAGAAGCAAATAACCAAACTCTTTGTAGATGTTCCATGTTCAGTATACTTCGTTGTACTCAGAAACATAAACTGAAGGATCTTCTATCTTTGAATAGATTGTATTTATTTCAGAATAACAAATGGAAGAATTTGCAAAAGGATGCCAGATAGGGATGATATAAGATGCCTGTCAAGCCATCAACCATATTGCATGGGTATTTTATTTTTTCCTGTTTACTTCTAGTAATAACCTTTTGTTTTAATTTTGAAGCTCTCCAAAGGACATTTTCAAGGTTTTTTTACCATTTTTCATTCTGTTCTTTATTTCAGGTTTCATTCTGTGCAAGAGAGCACCAGGTAGTTAAAAAATCTAATTAGGCAATTCTTCAAATTAATTACGGCAATTAAAACTGTTTATGTCTGTATCCTTGTCAGATATTTATTTATACTGCAGTTATTTCAAAAAAAAAATTCTTGTGGAAAGAAAAGGTCTGCATCATTTAGCCACCTGTGGACAACTTAGAAATATTTACATACAAAATCACTTTATCAATGTGCTACATGATTTATGAATAAATAACAATAATAAAATTGATTCTTCAACACCATCACTTTTCCTCAAATGCCTGCCACTGGAGAAGAATATTATCTCCAGTCTTTTTCACCCTGTAACTAATGTTAGTTTATTTTACTGATACATACTTAAGATTGTATTTGAAATAGTGTCAAATTAGTATCTTGCAACTTTGCCAATGTAGAAGGCAATGTTGGTTGAATCATAGGCAGCAATATGTATCTCCATTGCTGTTGTCCAAATTTTTACTCAGATTTTGCTGCCTGGGTAAGGCCAGCAGAGATTACTGAGCCAATTCTCTCTAGATTACCTGGGATCAGTTTAAGATAGATAGTCTAGAGCAGCCGTGGGGGCCGGATTCGGCCCATTCGGCTGTTCTATCCGGCCCGCGGAGCCGAAAGAGCGGAGGGTTCCCAGAAGGCTACGTGAAGTAATCTAACTTTGAATTTATATTAGTTCACACAAACACTCCATCCATGCTTTTGTTCCGGCCCTCTGGTCCAGTTTAAGAACCCATTGTGGCCCTCAAATCAAAAAGTTTGCCCACCCCTGGTCTAGAGGAATTAGGCCAAGGGTCCCAAAATCTCAGTCTGTGGCTCACCTCCAGTCCTTGAGCCTTTCAGAACTGGGCATGGAAACAGCAAGTAAGAAAGTGCACAGGTGCCCACCAGTGTGAACAGAGGGTGAGCATATGCACACACTCTATTTGTGTGAGTGGTGGGTGCCCAAGCATCCACCATTCATGTGGAACCATCCCCTCTCTCCATCAATGCAGGATGAGGTATTATTTATTTATTTATTATTTATTTTTGGGACTTGTATGCAGCCCCATCTCCGAAGACTTGGGGCGGCTCACAGCTAAAACATCAACAGTATATACAATAATAAATAGTTAAGAAAAAAATTAAACTAAACAAGCCCAAAAGTTAAATGCTAAAAGCATAAAACCACCCCACCATTATCAGAATGTTACACTCTGTATCAAACAGGAAACACACTCATTCTCTCAGGTCCTGGAAATGTTGTTACTTAACATTAAAAGTTTCCCCTGTCCAGTAGTGTCTGACTTTAGGGGATAGTGTTCATCTCTGTTTATTAGCCAAGAGAGCCAGCATTGTCCAAAGTCATTTCCGTGGTCATGTGGCCAGCATAACTATATGCCTAGGCAAATGGAATGCTGTTATCTTCCCACCAAAGTGGTACATAGTTATCTACTTGCATTTGCATGCTTTTGAACTGCTAGGTTGGCAGGAGTTGGGTCAAGTAATGGGAGCTCATGCCATCATGCAGCTTCAGGTCTCGAACCCTGGCTGCTCCATGTCTTTAATTGCTGAGCCATCGTGCCCCTTGTTATGTATTTATTTAGATTTATAGGCTTTTTCAGTTGTGGCTGACTTAATTAGCTTATATTTCCATTAATATGATTAAAGCAATGTACACAACAAGAATATACTTACATGCCCAAAGAAGAATACACTCACAAGCATATCAATAACATATCAATAGCATAATTTTATCTACTCCTGAAGGATTTCTCTGATATCTTAATGACTTTTATGAACCAAAGCAGGATTAATGACAGTCTCATTTTGGGAAGAAGGTTGTTCCAAAGTGAAGAAATTGATGGTGATAAAGAGTTTCAGATTTAATTTCAGCAAGAGAGAATGATGGTGATTTCAAAAGCTGACGGTGGGCGTGGCCTGCGCGTGATGCATCCAGCCCGCTGGCTGCCAGTTTGATAGGCCTGCTCTAGACTCATAGTTCCTTCTAAAGGGGCAGATAGAGACTATGTTCAGGAGATCCCTTGCACAGTGTTAATCCTGGGCATGTATTACAACCTTTTCTAGAACAGTAAACCTGCTGGTTACTCACAGCCTTTTCATCCCATGTCTATATTATTGTAATTCACTTAGGGTTGCCATCAAAGACCACCTGGAATCTGCAGTTAGTGCAAAATACAGTGACCCAGGTAGCAATGACCCTAACTCGGTTTGCCCACATGATAGCTGTACCAGTGGTGGTTTTCTACTGGTTCAGCCTGGTTCTGCAGAGCCGGTACCAGAGATGAGCAGTGGAGTCCTAACTGGTTGTCTCTGCTGCTCTGTTGTTGGGCCCACCCGGCCTGCCCGGGCTCCCATACTCACCTTTATCCTCTGCTTTCGAAGCACAGCTGCTTTGCGTGACACAGCAGAATGCTGCGTGGCAGCTGCTGAAACGACCGGGAGAGTGCAGGCTTGCAGGAGGTGAGTTGGAATGCTTCTGCGCAAATGCTTCTGCACTGTGCAAAGTGCATGTTTAGCGTTCATGCAAGCGTGCATGCAAAGTGTGTGCATGTGCGCAAAGCACGCCCACCAAGCCCCACCCACTGAACCAGTGGTAAAACTTTTTGAATCCCACCACTGATCTGTACTGCAGGAGCTGCATTGGTTACCAGTAGATGTCAAAATTTTGGTTGTTATCTTTAAAGTCTTAGCAATGGAATATCTTCAAAAGTACTCACTACACATGGAATATGAATGTTCAGTGTGTTCCATGAGGAAAGACATGCTACAGGTCACACTTCTGAGGAAGTGTCAGCATCAGGATACATGGGAATGCCTTTTTTAAAAGTTTGATTCCTCCACTCTATAAGACTTTTGACAATATTAATGGGGACCTGCTCTTTTGCTTTTTGTTATAGTTTTTATAACTATTTAATTTTAAAGAAAATTAGTACATGACGTATAGCTGTATGCTACTCAGAGCCTGTTTTGATTAGAAAAGCATAGAATGTCTGCTGCTTTCTTCCCTGAGTTTTATGATGAGATCACGTCCATTCCATATCCTTTGCAGACCAGAAATAAGGTCAGAAATAATGTAGAAAGTTGCCCAATGCACAGTACTTATTCAGGCATTTCTTCCATTTGCTATAGGTCAACATTTTGCTGGATGAAGCACAAAACAAAATAGATTAGAAATCCTAAGTCCAATAAATAATAGTCAAGGAAGGAACAAATAAAATCATGGCAATGACAAACAGCTATTCTAAAGCAAGGAGATAACGTATATAACTGACCCAAGCTAACTTTATTGAAAAATAATAGTTCCAATTCCAGTTCCTGTTCCAGTTCCAATTCACTAAATTCTACTGGCCTTGAGCAATGAACTTGTTCTTTAGAAAAGTACAGATTCACAAACATGCATTATTTTTAGGTGAAGACTTCTATGTCTCAGGAAGTATTCCTTACGCTTACAAATATTGGAATGGGTTTTATTTTATATGATTTTATTGAATAAATATGTTTGAGCAATTGCAAGATTACTATACCTGTGCCTGCCTTCTCAGTATGAGTTGAACTCAACCCAATCATTTCATGGTGCACTGATAATACACTATAAACTTCCCAGAGTCATTTTGGATAGGGAGGTGGATGGCATATAAATTTACTAAACAAACAAACAAATAATGGAATTGCTATAGAACACTGCCACTTCAATGAATCCAATGCTTCCCAAGCTGCTTTTTAAAACTTAATTCCAATATTTTCCTTAAGGCAGACTATTGAAAGTTGAATGTAGATGAAATGTGCAGAAAGAAATAATCTGCTTGACCACTGGTTATCTATATCATCTATATAATCGCAGGAGACCGTTACTGATAGACAGCTTAAATCAAAATAAAACAGAAGTTATACAAAATCTGTTCAATGTATGATAGAAAACACTGTTATGAAATGTACAGGATAACCCTTGAGTAACAAGGATATGCACATGGAAACGTTTATGACAGTAGGTATGAATAATTATTCAGCCACACACAAATACACTAAATTGAGTTAAAGTTTACTCTAAGAAATAGCACAGTCCAATAAATGGTCCAGATCATATACATTTAACAGTTCAAATAATATCCAAATTACAAAGTCTTCTTACCGGTTGCCTTTGTCATTTACAGTAAACAAAGATATCAAAATATAAGCACAGCATAAATACAACAGAGAACCTTAGATACCAACAGAGGAACAAGCTATGATCTCTAGCTCCCTCTTATGGCAACCTGCAACACAATCAACCAATCGGAACATAGCATAAATCAACACAGTGATTTCTTCTGAAAATGTTCCATTATGGATATGTTCTGCAAAAGAAAACTATCTTGGCACATTAAAGTATTTAAAATATTAAAAACAATAAAACCTTTACATCTTATTTTACTTGGTTACAGAAATATTGATCTGAGGTTTATTTGAAAGGTCACTTTTGGAGGAAGTAAGAGGAATACTTACTTATAGGCAGTAATAATACATTTCACCAATGCCCTGAAATATTCAAATAGTTATTATTTCAAATAGATTTGCTGTAAAACTTCATCCAAACAGTAATATCAGATCTATTTAATTAAGTAAAAGTCACTAATTTACCATTCTATTCTTATTATCCTACTACATGACTAATAAACCTTTCAGAACCAAGAATAGCAATACTATATCTGGGCTATAAGACTCTGTTTTGGATAATGCTCAATGACAGAAAAACTCTTTGAATATTTTCTAACTCTTTGTTGCGACTTAGGAATCATCTGGATGTTTACTGGATCTTAACCAAGAAAAGAAGTCAAAGATATGGACACTGCAATTGTTATTGCTGCCTTAAAAAGATGTGTTTCTCCAGCTCAAAAGCCAGAAAATAGTAGAATATGTGAGCAGAGTACCAAACTAGGACTAATAAAGCCTCATTTAAAATTATCAAAATGATCAATATCTGTGGTACTGCAGAACCCTCACAGAAACTATGGTACTGTACATGTCAAGCATCTTAGCTTTCTTCTCTGGAATTTAAATCCAGCCTAATTGGCAGGAATTGGGAAGGGTAGATGTATGCATGTGTGCATTAGTTTAGAAAGATGTATGAAAGAGAATAATAAAAGTTGAAAACATGTATTTGTTTTTAACTATCCCAGGCTCTGGATTAATAAGATTAATAAGACCAACACATTCTGAAGGGTTATGAAGACCCTCTTTATAATCATCTTATCTCAAAAAAGGGTTTTCATTTATTTGTTGGTGGCTCAGTGGCTAAGACGCTGAGCTTGTCGATTAAAAAGGTTGGCAGTTTGGCAGTTCAAATCCCTAGCACCACATAACAGAGTGAGCTCCTGTTACTTGTCCCAGCTTCTGCCAACCTAGCAGTTCGAAAGCATGTAAAAATGCAAGTAGAAAAATAGGGACCACTTTGGTGGGAAGGTAACAGCGTTCCATGTGCCTTCGGCATTTAGTCATGCTGGCCACATGACCATGGAGATGTCTTCGGACAGCACTGGCTTTTTGGCTTTGTAATGTAATGTAATGTAATGTAATGTAATGTAATGTAATGTAATGTAATGTAATAACAAGTATAAGTATGAACATAAACAAGAACAAAGGGAGTAAATACAGATAAATGGGGACAGTAAGACAGGGATGGTAGGCACACTGGTGCGCTTATGCATGCCCCCTTTAAGGACCTCTTAGGAATGGGGTGAGGTCCACGGTAGACAGTTTGAGGTTGAAGCTGTGAGGGGTTGAGGCTGTAACAATGGAATCTGGTAGAGCGTTCCATGCGTTGACCGCTCTGTTGCTGAAGTCGTATTTTCTGCAATCGAGTTTGGAGTGGTTTACCTTGAGCTTGTATTGGTTGTTTGCCCATGTATTGTTGTGAAGAAGTCATTGGCAGGTAAGACATTGTAAGTCAATTTTGTGAACTATACTTAGATCGCACTGCAGGTGGCGCAGTTCCAGATTGTCCAGGCCCAAAATTTCAAACATGGAGGCATAGGGAATTCTGTTGTGAGTGAAGGTGTGGAGTACTTTTCCCGAGAAAGGTACCTCTGAAGTCCGATGTAGTGCAGGTTCCCAGTCTATTCTATGCTTCAAGCAACAGCCCAATCTTTTTTTCTGTATTTTGAAGTGCACAGGACAGTGTATCATTCAACATTCAAAAAAAATCTAAAACAGTGGAATGAAGCATACAAGTGGAGTTTCTTAGCTTCCAGCACAATTCAATACCTTAGAAAGCAGGCAGAGATCAATAAAATTCCTTTGCACTAAGATTAACTTGTAATTTACTCAGTGATGCATTTAAGAATATGGTTTCTCTCACCAGCTTCAATGGTTTTTCTTCTATTGTTCAACATGGTTTTGCTGCTACTGCTACTCTTGCTTTCAATAAAGCCTTGAGATTAGAAACTCTTCCTAATAGATTCTATGCCAAAACAGAAATGAAGGGGGGAAAGGCAATCTATCCTTTAACTCATTATTGTAGCTATTCTATTAAATATGCACACAACATATATACATAGGGTGTGTGTGCGTGTATGTGTGTGTAAAGATCAGACATAACACTACATGATTTCTCCTTAGACATGCTAATCCTGCTGATTATATTACCGAACATTGTTTATCCCCTAATAATGTAAATAATATGAACAGCATATGATTAATTTCTTTGTATACCAGATAGCATTTCCGTCTCGACCTGAAGACCTGGTTGTTTAATCAACCCGGGCTGTGACCCTGGGGTGGGGTGGTTTTTTAGAGTTTTAATTCTGGGATTTTAGTATTAATTCGGCTTGATTTGTTTAATCTGGTTTTATCTAAGTTATTGTTGTGTTGCTTTTTTACTTTGTAAGCCGCCCCGAGTCCTTCGGGAGAGGGGGCGGCATATAAGTCGAATTAATAAATAATAATAATAAATAAATAATAAGAATATGTAATTCATGCAGAAATAACAATTACACTGATGCACAACCCACATTTGCATAATCCACATTGAACAAATGATCTTCAGATACACCTCTTATATTACTTTTGCACAGTCTTCCACTATCTTCAGATACACCTCTTATACTACTTTTGCAGTCTTCCACTATCTTCAGATACACCTCTTATACTACTTTTGCACAGTCTTCCACTATCTTCAGATACACCTCTTATACTACTTTTGCAGCAGTCTGACATATTCCTTTTATGCAACTCAGGAATAAAAAGGATCTCCATTCCACCCCTATTCTTTCCACCACAAGTTGTTTTGTGATGAACCATGGAAATCAAACTTGTATTAATGTGTCAGAACCAGTGTAAGTGAAACTTTTCTTATCAGTTTCTATCACTGTATGGCTCTTGTATAAATCTTGCCACATTTTCACATATTGTATGAATACCTCATTATTTAGTATATGCATGCTTGTTAAAATGCTATCTTTGTTGTTGTTTAACCAATCAGTGGAATGACTTGCCTCCAGAAGTTGTAGGTGTTCCAACACTTGAGGTTTTAAAGAAGAGATTTTAGACAATAATTTCTCTGAAATGATATCCAAGGTCCCTGCTAATTATGTTATTCTGTTACTATATGAAGACAGTAGTAGCTCCCAAAATTCAGTGGAGGGGAAAAGGTGCTTCTTTTCCCAAGCTTTTGAATATTAATTTTTATCTTAACTGTTTTGATTTCACTGTCATGGCCTATATATTGCTCTACATTGTCTATATTCTGAGTGCTTACAGAAGCAGAAAGCTGAATATAAATGTAATAATAAATGAAATGAAAATAAAAACCCCTTAGCCATCTCATAACTAAGTTGAAGAATATTAAACAGGTAGTCCTCAACCTACAACAGGTAACTTGGTGATCTTTCAAACTTACAAGGGCACTGAAAAAAGTGATTTATGACCATTTTTGATAGTTACAAATTTGCGGCATCCTCACGGGCGTGTGATCAAAATTCAGATGCTTGGCAACTGGTTCATATGACCCTGGGTTGCTATGTCCCAGGGTCATGCGATCAACACTTGTATTCTACTGACAAGCAAAGTCAATGGGGAAGCCAGATTCACTTAAGAACCATATGACTAACTTAACAGCTGCAGTGATTTGCTTGGCAAGAAAGGTTGTAAAATGGGGCAAACTCACTTAACAAATGTCTCACTTAACAGCAGAAATGTTGGGCTCAGTCGTGGTCGTAAGTCAAGGACTACATGTACTTCATTCATGAAAGTTATACCAACATTCTTATCTCCTTTAAAATATATTGCTAAAACAAATTATTTCAGTAGATCAAAAGAAAACTGACAGGAAAATACGCAGCAGAATGTTTCCTGACACTATCAGCATGAAGCAGAGGCCTCTGCAAAGGGGACAGAGGTCAAAAAAGTCAAAATTATGACTACACTCAGACACAGCATGAAGAAAGAAGTGGTGAGGCTTTGATTTGTGTTGATGCATTCATCATGATACACACACACAGATGCTTTTAATATGAATAAAGAATAAAAGAACATTAGTCTATTCTAGAAACTTATTTCAGAATACATTTAATGGTATCTTACTCAAACTCTGGAAAAAGCTGGATACGTGGTGCTATATTGTTAGGTACCAATTTTTAGGGATTCTAAAAATTACTTTTTAACCTAGAATATTTTTTAAAAGCAACTTTTTGTTTTATTCCATCCGAACAATATAAAATGTCACTGGAACAAACATAAATAATGAGTCAACCCATCTGTCCTGTGGATAAAGTACAAACTATCAAGTCTGCTAATTTCTGAGTAAAAAAAATAAAGTCTACATATTGCTTCTCAAATTCTGATGCTGCAGAATAAACCTACTAATCTCCCTCAGGTGAGGCTGATCAAACAGGGGCATTGTATCAACTTCTTCCAGTTTGATCCACTCAACATGGAAGCCAGACTTGGAGAGATGAACTGGTTCTGTATCACACCTAGCATTTCATTTGTAAGCAGCATCAATAGGATATCTGACAAATTAAGCAGCAATAGAACATTCCTGGCTGGAAATCCACTTCTGCCACCTAGTGGAGTTTTTCCAGTACTTAAATGAAATGCTTTGGCCACTGAGTAACAAAAGGCATGTACTAAAAGCAGGCTTTGGGAAATGTTGAAAAGCAAGCCCTCTGGAACCCAGTCCCTTCCACCCCACCTCCCAGGAAGCAGCTGGATGTTGGTTGTAAGATAAAAGTTACATCCATCCTGAGAATACCATTCTGCAATGGCAAAGAGTTGTCAGCTAAAACGCTTGTAATTGACAAGATGTTCCTGCTTGTTTAACATAAACATTCCCGGAGAGAATGGCTTTAAACAATCAATAGTACCGAATGAAGAACAAATGGTGTTTTCTGCAGTGAGCTGAAAACACTTCATGTTCACTTGCTTTCTTTAGGGGTCCATTATCACCAAATGATTTCTCCCAATGCTTCAGTATGAAAAGTTGCACCATCAGAACATTAAAAGTTGAGAATTTTCACCTATAACTCTACGGCTTAAGCTATAGGAAGTGGGAACTAGAGGAACAATTATTGTTAGAAAATAGGAACTGTGCATTTTATAGGAAATGCCACATATTCCAATATTGGATTTGAAACCCTGCTTATAAAACCATAATATGTTAAGGTCTGCCTTTCATTTAACTAATCTGCTGCATCCACTTATCTTTTTTATGTGAGTTATTTACTGTTCATTTTTAAATCACTTTCTGCATTTTAATTGTGACTGTGTAGTTCTGTTTTATTGCCTGACTTGTGATTTTCTTTTTATGGGTTTTCAATCAGCTTTGGCTACAAGCATTGCATAGTTCAGCATCATCAGTAAGGCAAGAAAAAAACTTCTCAGAAAGAAAAAATACAGTGAGTGAGCTCAGATTCTCTTTGAATTTTTAATGTTTTCCTTTATAATATTTCTTTGTGGAAAACCTGGATTTTTCTGCCATTTTATAGATGGAGAACTGAAGATGCAAAAACAAAACAAATAGCATTGCTTTGTCCAAACAATAATTTAGCAAATATCTGAACTTCTTCTCAGTTGTCAGATTCATAGGGTTTCCTCCCCTCTCTTATTTTGGACAACCAGCATGTAAAAGTTATCTCAGCCCACAGAAGAGGGAGCATGAGCAACATTTCAGAAGGGATTTGATTTTATTTGATTTAATGAGATTTCTATGCCACTCTATCTCTCGGAAGACTCAGGGCGGCTTACAGTAATAAAAATATAATACAAATACAAATATTAAAAAAACATTAAATATGAAATCCCACTAAACGAATAAAACTAATAAAAACAATGACTAAAAACCCACCCCAACCATCAATCCAGGCTGGCAAGTTGGAAAAGCCATGTTTTTAGGCCACGACGGAAGGGCCGGAGGTCAGGGGCCACCCGGAGCACCAAGGGCAGTTGATTCCATAGGGTGGGTGCTCCCACAGAGAAGGCCCTACCCCTGGGGGTTGCCAGCCAACATTGTCAGCTGACGGCACCCCAAGGAGGCCCTGCCTGTGGGTGCGCATGGGACGTTGGGAAGCCGTTACTGGCAGCAGGGTCTCCTGCAAATACCCCGGTCCTAAGCCATGTAGGGCTTTATAGGTCAACACCAGCACATTGAATCTCACCCGGAGGGCAACTGGTAACCAGTGCAGCTCATGCAGGAGGGGTGTAACATGAGAGTATTGGGCCACTCCCATCACAACCCACGCCGCTGCATTCTGGACCAGCTTAAGCCTCCGGGTGGATCCTTTCAAGTTTCCTGGAAGAAAAAAAAGGAAAGGGGGAGGCAGGAATCCTTTCAGTCTTGCAAGAATCTGCTAATGTGACCTTACAATGAAGATACAGCTAGCACTAATAAATGTGCATCTTGTTGAGACTAGCTTGGAGGCTAAAGTCAATATGGGCGTTATCTATGTAGTATTTGGTAACTACAGGCCACTGATCCACATTGGCTGTTACACATTGTGCTGATATTTATAATTGGACTAAAAAAAGAGAACACAAATGTTTGCATTTGTGAACTCCTCCATTTCCATCAGGTCTTTATTACATGACTCAGTTCCTTTTGTAATTGTATAACTCCGATCTATTGCCTAATTAGCTCCTTGGCTTTATCCAACACCAAAGTAATAGCTATCCATTGCCCTGCCTTCACATTCAGTGCTGTGTTGCGCACACATCTGAGTATCATAAACAAAAGTCTCAAAAATCCGGACTCTTTCTCACAGGATATGAAACTAGAACTAGGTGCCAGCTGTGCCCCATTTAATAATTGGGCAATGGATTTTGTATTAAATATTTCAAAAGCAGCTGGAATAAAGCATCTTCTCTGGCTTCAGTCAACTCTTAAAAGAGCAGCTGCACCACTATGGGTTATACTGGAAGCATAATTTGCATGGGCCTTAGTGTTTCTCGAAAGACTAAGCCTAAACATTTAAAACATTTAAGTTGCTCAATTTTATGATCAAATTTTATGATTTTTTGTATATCAGTTATATATGTCGCTTTAAAATACCTTGATTTTTGAATACTGAAAGTGTACCATTATCTCTCCTGCTAGCAGTTATGAGCCTCAGTGTGCTTCTAAGGCCAGTGTGTGCCAAAGTCATGATTGCAGCATCATCTGCATAAAGTGAAGCTGTTTTTCTGCTTACACTGAGCATGCAATTCTGGGCCTTGCAAGCAGATACCAAACAATTTCTATAAATATTAAACAGGAACAGAGGCCAAAATGTAAGCTTGCCTCATTCTTTCTCTGTTATATTAGAATTTGACACTAGGCCAGCCTGATTGTGCCTGGCTCTTGAGGCTGGTGTTTCCACACAGTTTGAATATCAATAGCAGAAGGTGTTTGTCAATGGTAGAACTTTTAGGCTCAGCCCAAAACTTATGTTCTAGAAACTGCATTAAAAGTAGCTTGGAAATCAACAAAGGGTACTTACAATTTTGAGCTTTTGCCACACGAATATTTATGTCAATACTGCAGAATTAGGCAATGATCTATCTTTATAAAAACTGCCCCTTTCATTCCCTAAAATAAGCTGTTGCCTTGTATAGAGTTTACTGGTTAATATTTAAGAGGCTGGTAGGACTGAACATTGTCAACATGCTTCTATTTTCTGTTTTTCAAGTCTTGGACAACTGTTGCAATGCCTAGTTTTCTGGGATGTTTGCAATGTTATTAAAGTAAGTAAATATGGATGTGAGAATTGCAACCCACCAAGCCATATTGGCCTTTCTAAATTCTTCTGATATAAATACAGGCTGTTCCCTATTTAGCTGCTTTATTCAGTGCCAGCTTTATTATTCATCAAACTGCTACAGTGCCACAATCAAACAATTCTCAGTGGCTTACATAGTGTGTATAAAACGAGAATGAAAATGGTCTTTAAAAATAAGGGACTAAAAGTAGTTTCTCCCTAGATGCTCTAATAGGTCAAGTCAAAGGTTGGTTGGTGTCAGCACCTAGCTACCAAACCATAAAGGGTTTTGTCAGTCAAATCCAGCACTTTAAATCAGCTGCAGTTTCCAAATGATCTTTAAAGGAGGTAAGTACGTTGCAATACTGTAACAAAATGATAATGAGATCATGACTTACTGTAGCCATGTCTTCCTGCACTAGGCAAAGGTAGAGCAAAACTGCGCATAGATTCCTTTGTCCACTGCCTCCATTTGCCATTCAAGTAGGATCTGAGAATCTAGAAGGACTTCAAAATTATATTTTCACAGGTAGAGCCTATAGCCATTGAGAAATACCACTGTTGACAGTAAAACTCTGTCTTTTTTGGATTAAATGTTCAGCCTGTATTCTACGTTCAGACCCCTAACCCTTCAGGAAACAGGAAAGGATGTTGAAAGCCAAGAGTAGGAATGTACAATTGGGTATAATGAACATATTGATAATACTCATCCAGCTGTTTGATATAGATCTTAAAAGAATGAGGTTACTCTTGCCTTCCCTACTATCAACAGACTGAATTTGTCATTAAGAAGAGAATCATTGCAAAACAATGCTAGAATGATAAAGTCTGATTTCCAAAGCATCCATAGATGTGCAGTGAGTTAATCTTGATTGATTGCTTTCAATAAGTCTCAACAAAATTAAGGAACTACCAGTCTCTATCTCATCACTGATGAATGCAGATGTTTCACCAGAAATTCAATAAAAGATAATTTTATTATCTTGTAATACTTTTAATTTTAAAGTAATAGCGTTAAAATAATAAAAGACAGATTCAGGATTTGCTGCATTGAATAATCCTCTGTTTACAAATAGTGTAATGCTAATTCAAGAGGTTTTATACGGAGCCAATTTTCATATTCAAGTTATTAGGCTTATTTTCAGTACTTTTTGTTTTCTTTCACCATATGCCATCAAGCTTGCTTGCTTATTTATTTAGCAAATTTATTTGGTAGCCCATTTGGTAACCCCCACCAACAGAACTCTGAGATGGCAAGAGAAAAATAAAACCAGTACAAAATAGATGAAAATAACAATTGAGGCAGCATTACAACTCTTTATCAACTTATCCCATAAATCCATGCTGGGCTCTATTAACATCATGGCCAAATGCAGCTTCTTGTATCTATTGAGACAAATAATGTTGGATGTTCTTTTTTTCTCATCAAATGGATATTTTTACTCTATCTTCAAAAATAAGGGGGAAATGTATACATCTGGAAAAATGTATAAATTATGCATATAGTGTATGTGAGAGAGTATACTTTATATTCAGAAAATTTTGCATGCATTTGATGTATTAGGGAATTTTTTAAATTCATATTTATATCCCACCCTTCTCCAAAGACTCAGGGCGGCTTACAATTTTTGAGATACAACCCAATGCGCTCAGCAATAGCCTTCATTCCATTGTATATGCCTGCTTATTACTAAGCGGCATTTTTACAAAGTCAGCTTATTGCCCCCAACAATCTTGGGTCCTCAGTTTACCTACCCCGAGAGGATGGAAGGCTGAGTCAACCTTGAGCCTGGTGGGATTTGAGCCTACAGCAGTTGTAGGCAGCTGGAACTTAAGTGCAGGCAATTAACAGCCTGAGCCACCAAGGCTCATTTACTGGCCGAATGGTAGCATTCCTTATTCAGCTGAGACTATCAGGACTTATGCTGAATGGAGCATTATACATTTCATAAATAATCTGATGATATTTTGGACTTCAACTCTCATAATTCCCCAGGCAGCTGGAGCTAAGTGCTAGGCTATTAACAGCCTGCACCACCAAGGCCCTATAGGCCAAGCCCAAGGCCCCAATATTGCACAAAACATGCCACAGTATACACAAAAATGTGCATAGAATTAAAGAACATGAAACCAAGTACAGTACATTGAGTTGTTACCTGAAGGCACATGGATAATTCCCTTGGTTGAAGGAGACCTATTATTTATTTATTCTGCTTTTTACTGCTAAATCAATGCAGACTGATAGAAATGTACAAAAATATCAACAAAAAGTTCACAGGAATTAAAATCATACACAATACATATCAATAGTTTTAAAAAACCAATAACAAATCAAGGTGCAGCAATTCAAAAAGATGATTTTAATAATGATAGTTAAAAAACTAAAACCAAAAAGAATAGAACACAATGTGAAATTAATTTAAAAAGGCAATAATTCGTCAACAAAATGCTTTTTGAAAAAGTAACTTAGCCTAGGATATTTTGGTTTTAGTTTTTAATAAAGATTTCTTGCTCATACAAACTTTTGCCATATGGCCTTAACTTTGCAACATTATGACTTAGTTGAACTTTTTTTTATCACAAGACCAATAGTTAAAAGATTACAAAACAAAACAAAAGGCAAACAAAAAAAGGTAAACAAATATTTTAGTATTTGTATTTACAGAAGTATTTTGAAAAAGAAAACACATTTTTCCATACAAGGTAAGAGAGGCAAAAAGCCAGAACAGTCCTTTAGAAAAAATAAGAGGGATGGATGGATCCTGTTATGTATGTAGGTTTGAATGTCATTGGTTTAGTTTGAATTGTTCTTGTAAAATGTCAAATATGATTGGTTTGAAAAGTGAGGGAAAACCCTGCAGTCTGATTGGCTGGCAACTGCGGCTGCTGGCTATAAGTAGCAGCCGTAGCCCAGCCAAGACGGGTCCACTCGAGCTGTAGTCACTAATAAACTCTTCACTGAAGCTCTTCGCGTCTGACTCTTCATGCAAACTTAACAGATCCCATCCCATCTTTGTTTACCTGTGATATTAGCATCTGGAGGGGAAAAAAAGATTATTTTATGCAAGAGAAGAAAATGATTGAGAAGGTAGGCCTGAGTAGCACATCACACTTTCCAACAGGAAGTTGGCATTAACTGTAACAAAAGACTCAACGAGAGGACACAGCTGTTGCATTCTCCACAGAAATGTCTTTATTTTCATTCACATTTTATTGGATTCTACATCACCAGCACCTGCAGCAGCACAATTCAGATCTATCTAGGTCTACAAGTAGCTTGCTTTGTAGAAAATAACAAGTGGGGTGGAGAAAGGAGGAAATGATGCATTTTTCAGGTGCTGATAAGTCTCTTCTCCTGCCAAAGGAAGGACAAAAGCTGCTCTTTGAACATCTCTCAAACTGAGAAAGAGATTTTTTTTTATGAAAGAGGTAATCAAGGCCCAGAAGAGTCAGTGCGATTCTCTGACTTAAAGAGAAATGGGCTGTATTATGCCATTAATTCTGAGATGCTGCAAAATGTGTTCCACAAGTATATATTTTTCCTTAGCACTCCATGCGCAAAACATGAGCCATCAGCCCAGCGCTGTACAAAGATGCTTTGAATCTGGGTCATTGGTTTTTTTTTCCTTCTTGGGAGATGGTAATAGTGATTGCTGTGTGATGTGAATCTTTATATTTTTGTATGTCACCTGAAGCTCTGTACAAGTAGGAGGCAGATACATTTGTGTGTGTGTGTGTGTGTGTACACACACACACATATATAACACACACAGAGGACCAACTTTTTACATGAACCTGACATTAGATTCAGTGGTATATGACAAATACTTTTAAAACTAAAATCTTATGGTATCTCCGGACACCTGCATAATTGGATAGCTGCATTCTTGTCAAACAGGCAACAAATGGTCAAAACAGGGAGTGCCCTATCAAATCCCGTACCTGTCAACAGCGGTGTCCCACAAGCCAGCGTTCTAGGACCAACTCTCTTCATACTCTACATAAATGACCTTTGTGATCATATTAAGAGCAACTCCATTCTTTTCACTGATGATGTAAAGCTATTCAATACCACTGACAATACTGCTACCCTTCAAAAAGACCTCAACTATGTGTCAGAATGGTCAAACAAGTGGCAACTACAAATGTCAACAAAGAAATGCTCTGTCTTACATATTGATAAAAAAAATCAGAAAATAAAATACAAGTTGAATGGTCAAGACCTTGTTGATGACCCCTACTATGTCAAGGACCCTGGAGTACTCATCTAAGTACTAGAGTTCACTGTAACTACATAGCCAAAAAGGCATTAAGAGTTGTTACCCTAATCCTACATAGCTTTTTCTACAGTAATATTGCACTATTAACTAGCTCATACAAAACATTTTCTAGACCTATACTAAATACAGCTCATCAGTCTGGAACCTGCACTACTTATCGGATATTAATACAGTTGAGCAAGTTCAGACATATTTCACGAGAAGAGTGCTCCACTCCTCTACTTACAACAGAATATCTTATGCCACCAGACTTGAAATTTTAGGCTTAGATAACCTAGAATTAGGCCACCCTCAGTCTGACCTAAGTATAGTACATAAAATTATCTATTGTAATGTCCTACCTGTCAATGACTACTTCAACTTCAACCACAACAATACAAGAACACACAATAGATACAAACTCAAGGCAAACCACACCAAACTTGATTGCAGGAAATACCACTTCAGCAATAGAGTGGTCAATGTCTGGAATACACTACCTGACTCTGTGGTTTCTTCCCCAAACCCCAAAAACATTAACTTTATACTGTCTACTTTTGACCTCACCCCTTTCCTAAGAGGGAACGTGCATAAACGCACCAACGTGCCTACCGTCCCTGTCCTAATGTTCCTTTTTATTCATATCCATTTCATGTATTCATAATCATGTTTATACTTATACTTGTTATCTAATACTTTCTAGACAAAATAAATAAATAAATTAAAAAACATTGGGCTGAAAGGCAGTGACTGGCCCAAAGTAACCAGTTGGCTTTCATGTCTAAGAAATGATTAGAACCCCCAGTCTCCTGTTTCCTAGCCTGGTTACTTAACCACTAGACCCAACTGGCTATCTTTTTCTTAAACTTAGTCACTTGACTAAATTACAATTAACATGGTTCAGAACTAAGTTAAGCCTAGATAGGTCTAAACTGTTTTGCTATATGGAATTCAATAAAGTGGAAAAACAACTGATGAATACAATTGTTTAATTTTTGAGTACAATTGTTTAATTGTACTCAAAAATACAATAATAATATAATTATTTAATTAGAAGAATTATAATTGTGTCCCACAATAATTAAGTATATATTACATAATATTCCAAGCAAAAAACAGATTATTATGACCTAGAATGATATATGAAGTCAGTCATAGTAATACAACATGAAAACCCTTCAATAAGGACTTTTTTTTTAAAAGCATATTTTGTATCCTCCACTGAAGGAAAAGTTATGAGTTCATTATAGTGTTGGTAAACTAGAATGGACAGAGCAACCTATTTAATATATCAGAAAAGAACTAAGTCCTTTTTCTCAGAAAGATAACAAACCATTGGCTTTGTTATACTATTTGGATAAAAAAGAAAATCTTGATTAAAGCTCTTCTCTTTAACATCAATATATCTGTCATTAACATCATCCATCCATTCACTTGTAAATTTGTGCTTCTGTAGCATGTTCTAACTCTTCTACTAAACAGAGAAGAATAATGGGAGTTATTCTAATCTAAGGGGCTACCACAAAGAAGAGGGGATCAATCTATTCTCCAAAGCACCTGAAAGCAGGACAAGAAATAATGGCTGGAAACTAATCAAGGAGACAACCAGTCTAGAACTAAAGAGAAATTTCCTAACAGAACACTTAATCAGTGGAATGACTTGCTACCAGAAGGTGTGGATGCTCCAACACTGGAGGTTTTAAAGAAGACAACCATTTGTCTGAAATGATATAGATTTCCTGCCTGAGCACGGGTTGGACTAGAATATCTCCAATGTTACTTCCAATTCTGTTTTCCATTATAGTGCAGCATACCTTCAGGATACCAGATTGAACAAAGACAATATTTTATACAATTTTATACAAATCACAAAACTGCATATTTTATATGGAACAATTTGTAATTTAAAAAGAATATATATTTTTGAAAAATCTGTGTTTTCTTGATAATTAAATTTAACATTTTACCTAGGATATCTATTTGCTTCAAAAATATTAACATGAGTTGAGGAAGCTCTTAATTCCTTAACCAGCAAGATTTTTGTTTTCCAAAAACAAAATGTAGGGTGATAGATCAGTATGGTATTTCTGAGCTTTTAAAGTAAAATTTTACAGAAGTATGAAAATAACAAGATGGGAATTATTTACCTTTAGAGAAGAAGAATAACCCAGGTTCAGCTACTCACATGTCTAACTAGGGCTAGAAAAATTGTGATTCTAAATCCTGAACATATCGTTATAGAATAGGAAGATCAATGATATCACTCTGGATCAAATATGTCTCTATGTTCTCTAAAATAAGAAGAATGTCATGAGAGTGTGGTAGTGAAATAATTTAATATAATCTTATAACTCTATAATTGACAATTTCATTGTTATCTTTGTATACCTCACTAGTTTCTAAATGGGACTGAGTAGTTTATGATTCAGCATTGTATGGAAACTGGGCTATAATCTTAGCCAGTTGTATGACTTTAAGCCATGATGTGGTTTATTTGGGCCAAGTATGTTATATGTAAATAGATATCTATATTTTGCTAACTCTGGTTTAGATTTAGGATTAGGTTTTCATGGTTCACATTATAAGAACCCAGCTAATATGGGTTCAGAAGATTATGGGAGACCATGAATAAGCATCACTATGCTAAACATTAGCTGGAACTTATGCAGACATGATTACTGTACTTCTTACTAGTCAGGAGGCAGTCATTTCCTTGTCAGATGCTCCTCATGACGATAATGTCAAATCTCATTTTCATTCCACAGGTTCCTCTGTATACATCTAGTGTTGAGATCATATTACTTGTAGCCAAATAATTTTTCTCTTTCTCGTTTTCTTCCTGTTCCAGGACAAATAAAATAAAAAGGAGCCTGATACCATCTTTTCCAACTAACACATTTTATTAAAAGGCACAAGCATTTCTACATTAGAATGGCCAGACTACTTTTCCTACTTTTGCCCAAAAAACCCTTAAACTGGTTGTCCACACTTCAGAATAAAAATCTCAGAAATTTTTGAGATAGATTATCAAAACCATCAGATTGTTAATTCAAGGGTATGTTTTGTGGGTGGCTATTATCAAGAAACTATTATTTCTGTCTGCACTTCTTTATCTAATTTCCTTTCAGTATTTAATATTTCCTTATCTCCACTATGTCATATAAATACTCCTACCTTAGAGTAATCATTTTTATTTTTAGAAATGGCTCTGTGAACCACAGAAATGTAATTCACAAGACAATTCCTAAGTCTATATATTATTTGTGCTGCACTCAACTAATAGAGCTCATCCTTTAGAAATCACGTAGTGATGTGAATGTTTCAACACAAGAATTGAGCACCCAATCTTTAGCATGGAACAAGATTGTAAGAATGATGAAATGGCATTTCAAAATATATGTCAGTCAATCACCTTCAGCATTTCTATTTAGAAAAATGTGAGAAGAAAGGGAGAGTTGTAACTGTTTCTTTAAACATCCCAGTTTTATCAGAATTCTTTGCAACTGCTGTTCATCTTTCAATACCAAAAACATGCAATACTGTTAAAGTTGCAAGAATTGAAAAGAAAACAAGCATCTGTCATTCACTCACAAATTTTCCGTCAGTGGAGGATAATCATCAAATGCTGACAGTATAAAGAAGTTTATATTATACAGGTGATGAATGCCAAAGAAGTGCCATAAATACAGCTGCTATGAAATTTAATGGATATTTTTGAAGTTTCCATTCTTATCTTCAAAGGTCACCTATTCTCTTAGAAAATGATTGATGAGAGCACCAGTATCTTTATGGAGTATATCCATAACAGATAGATCATTAGTGACTGTTTGTTCACCACTTTAGATTACTAATACACTCACTTATTGAATATTTTTGGGTAGAAACAAGATACCCCACTTTGTGCTGTAGCAGGCTATTCAAATAAGAAACTGTTAAAGTCCTGATAATTTTTAAAAAATCCCAAACACTAGCAATTTGGCTCATCAGATTTGTTAGAATTTGGATTCTTTTGCACTAGCAGAGCTTGAAGGAAATTGCTATTCTATGCAATAATTTTTAAAGACACTTACTGAATTTTAAACAGTATTTAATTTTTCTTCTACTCTTGAAAATACAGCAGCTTAATGACACCATGGTTTATATGAAAAGGAACTGATGTGTTCCTATTTTCTTTTCAACAGAGCAAGATTGAAAGAACAAGTAAATTGAAAGATGCTTTTCCAGACATATAAAACAAATGATGGTTTAAAAAAAGCAGTTAATATATTATTTACAAGAAGACTGAAGTATATCTGATCAGGGTGATTCTTCAGAACTGAATAATATGTCGAAATTCTAGGACATATTGTTGTGCGCCTCTAGTGAAAGGAACTCCATGTCAAGCACCAGAGAAATCAGGAGATTCAGGCACTTCAAATGAGTATAAAGATTTATTACAAGATTAAGCTTGCTACAAGAATCTGAACAGCTACTGGTCAAGGGAATTTAGCAGGAGTTAAGAAAACAAAGGAATTCAATGTAGGCAGGACTTAGATCTCTTGTGGGCACTCAGGGATTCATGACTGATAACATGTTTTATCCCTCCCTCAGGCTCATCCAGGTCATCTCCTACAGTCCAGTTCCTTAAAATTTTAGAAAGGCACAACTTTCTCTTTATTTTATGATACATTAGTCTTACCTGGAAATACTTTATTTCTTGCCACTTCCATGTCTTCTCAATGTAATTCATTGCAGCTAAACTGGGTCCAATCTGCATTAGACTGTAATGCAGTTTAATGCTATACATCTACTCCCAATTCAGTTTTAGTGTTCTTTTTCTCTTTATTTTCTTTACCTGCCTCCAAAGGACCTTTATCATGGACTTTTCAATACATATAATTTCTCTAACTCTGCAAGTGATGAGAGTCCAAATCTAACATTATGTAGCAACATTCTAAGTCTTACAGATAAGTGGTTATACGGCAGTAGAATTTGTTTTGCACACTTTTCCTCCATACTTTCTTCTTTGGCCCCAGGCAAAAATAAATTAATTTGTGGGTGGAAAATTCATAGCTGTTTTTCCCCTCCTGGCTATAACTTACAGAAACTGCAACATGCAGAGGAAATGAAAATCATGAATTTTTTTGGACGCTACTGGGAAAGGAAATTCTGTGGATCGACTGGAGGTTTAACTGTCCTACATATCAATCTATATTGCTATACAGTTATAAACTTGACTAATATTTTACCAAATTAAAAAGAGAGAGAGAAGAAAGCCATCAGAAGCCACAGGATTACAAGTGACAATTCCTAGCCAGTTCAGTCTTGTTTGTATGAATTGGATTGTTATGCTGTGTTGAAATGTATCTTAGTGCTTCTTTCACAGTCATGATTGATATAATGAAAACAGAAAGCAGAATTACCCATATTTTCTTCACTTACTTCACCTTGCTTCCAATGCCATGAACCTTTTCAGCGAGATGTCTACAACTGGATGGGTAAACTACATGAGGACCCTTCTAGTCAGCCTTGCTATATGCCATCTTATTTTAATTAAAACATAACATTTTTAAGACCTAAGAGGTTAGAGCAGAGGTGTTGCACTGAGCTATTTTTAATGGCATTCAGACAAGAAGCTCAAAGGCACCCAGACTGAAAACTCTGGGGCATAGAAAGGTATCCAAACAAATATGTAAGCCTTGCTCTATCATTAAAATTCAGAAGAATTGAATGGACAGCTTCTGATTTTGCTCTGCAAGATGCATGTTTACATTTAGGAAAACTTGGATTTTAAGAGAAACCCTGTCTATGGCACCATAATAAAGGCAATATAATAAAGTAGTACATGGAAATCAATTCCTTTTATTCCCACTACAGTTGGAGAAAGAAAACTTCTTGCCTTTTCTTCTGACATTTTCAGCTAATAATAAGAAATAACCCATGGATGCTCACAGGCTGTTGCTGCTTTCACCAAAATGTTGAAAATATTGTTACCCCATTGCTCCACAAACTCTTTTAGATTTATTGTGTCATCACATACATACTAAAGGGTGGAGTTTATGTCATAACAGCATGATGCTACTTTTCTCATTCTGCCCCCTTGCTCTCCCTGGTGGACATTGCTTGGATAAGGCCAAATTCTTTGCAACTGGAGTAAGGAATAACAGCAGCAATCAGTGCAACCAGAACTAAGATTATCTCACTCACTATCCTTTGAACCCTTCTAGATATCACAGCCCAAATCATATTACCAAAGCTAATGTCCCATCCAATTTTTTTAAAAAACAAAGTCCTTGCTCCTTCTATGTTTCTCTTCTGTAAATGATCATAAGAACCAATTGGCATTTAATTTAGATGATAGAGTTGATTATCAACTTTTACTTTTTCCATCAATTTAAGTAGTTGTTGGCCTGTACTCATGACACATATGAGCTGTTAAACTCTTCATTCTCTCTTATTTAGAACACTATATCTTGGTCTGTGGCTTTCAAACATTGTGTGTGTGTGTATGTGTGTTGGAAAACATACATCCATAAAGCAGGACCAGAGATATAAAAAAGGATTTAAGGTGTATCCCAGTTATATGCTTTCTAGTTCAACAAACGTAGAACATTTATTTTTCATTCAGAGATTGTCATCATGCACCTTGCTGACTGCAGAATTCGTTCCTTGAGGTTTATTCTCTGACTTTAGATATGCCTTTTTGCAGTTCTTATTCTTATCTGATGACTCCTCAGATGGGACATTAAAAAAGATACATTTGATTTTTTTCATTCCTCTTTCTCAGATCAGAACAAGATGATGGTTTTTATATACAAGTCATGAAAGACATTTTAAAGCCTCTTTGTCCCATTCATTTGTTGTTTTTTTCTTTCTTTGTTCCTGAATATAGTAAGGATTTAGATTTTGTCCTCCTAGGGTTTTTTTTAACCAGTAAGGCAGATAATACAACAATATTTCATATAAATAAAAGTATGGTACTGTGATCACACCCCAATTATTCTTCCATCCCCCTAAACCCACACCAACTTTTCTTACGACAACCATGAAGAAATTTGGAAAAAGCATCAACACCAGTATGTAGCAAATGACCCACCAATTGTGTCTTTGTCCTTGTTCTTCCCTTATTACATTTCTTTAGAGTGAAAATAAATAGTTACTAATTTGCCCCTGTTCTACCGAAACCTGATACAAGGATACGATGATATTTTTGCAGCTTAGATGCTGCTGGGAAGTGAGACAACCAAAAAGCTGGGCATCGGGGACTGCGGAGATGTGTGTGTGTGTGTGTATGTGTGTGTTTTGATTTTTTTAATGTCACCTTTATTACCTTAGACTCCTTTCTCCTCCTATTTTCCTCACAACAGAAACCCTGTAAGGTGACTTGGACTGAGACAGAGAGAGAGAGAGTGATTGGCCAGGAGCTAGCTGATTTTCATACCTAAGGCAGATCTAGAATTGATGTTCTCCTGGTTTCTAGATTACCACCTTAACCACTACACCAAACTGGCTCTGAAGTTCCTCAGAGATGCAGGTGACCAGTCCTCTAATTAGGATTGTCCTGAAAGAAATGAAGCTCTCCACATATAATCATAAAAGCAAATTAGATCTCCCTAAATATTCTAAGCTTATATCTGTGTAGGCTTTGGAATGCAATCTAGTTTTTAGATAATAAGTATCAGGAGTGACATAATAACAGAAAGTTGGAAATGTTTAGAATTTGATATTTATCTGAATTGAACCCTACATATTTGAGTTTCTTCACAATAACAATTGATAAAATGGACTTTACAAGGCAGTTGTGTCCAATGGGCAAATAATTTATATTTTCTAAATACTTCTCCCAATCAATGTATAGCTAAAGCTTATGTTCTGATGCAAACAGGTACTTGTTACTGATACATTGTAGTTGTTATGAAGTCCTGACATTACATCTGGTACGATTGTTTTTTCTTGTGATATATTGCCTTGCTCAGTAACACAGGAATGTTCAGAAAGAATATCTGACTTCCATTTTGGCAGTCCACTAAGCATTCAAGTAGAAAATATATCCTTCAAGTCTGATTGCTCAGCACTTAAAGATGCTTAATTTAAATTGACCCTAATTACATGAGGAAAGGAAATTAGAAAGCTCATATTAACATAAGCTTCCCTGACTAGATGTAAGGAATCCAGTACTTGGCATCTTTATAAACTATTACAGGGATGTCAAACTCACGTCATCACAGCAGCATCACGTGACGTAGGGGAACTTTTCCACCTTCGCTAAACTGGGCATGGGCGTGGCCAGTGCATGACGCATCTGGCCCATGGGCCAGGACTTTGACAGCCCTGAACTATTAACAGCTGCACATACCTAGTTATAGTAGATATTTTGTATCTAGTTCTGAAAGATGTGTGCTTTATGGGCTTCATTTAATGGGAAAATTGAGATTCTCACTCTTTTCATATTTGATATCTTTATAAGGATATTGCTGGATTTGTATTTCTTCCCAGCAAAATTATATTGCAGCTGCACTCATTCTGAAATGGCTCACAAGAAAAGACTTTCAGAACTCCCAATCCCATCTTACCCCCCCAAAAAATCAGCTTGATAATAAATAATTGCAGTAAAGTTGGTGCAAACCAGGAAAAGCTAAAAGCTAAACTGCATCATAACTTCTACAATAATGACTAGGGCTTGATTGTCCTTCTTGTTTTGATCATATGGCAATTAGAGTTATAGTTTAATGAAAAAGTATATTAAATAATGAAAATGTAGAAAGATTACAATGGAAATAAAAACCAATTTTAACAATGGGGAGAATTAGTTCACAACCATACCTAAGATTCTTTCGGTGCTGTAAGGTATAGTTAATGTCAAATGTATTATGATCACCATTTCTGGAATCTGAAGTTAAGTTTAGTACACCTAAATTGTTAAGTCAGAAATAAACTGAATATGAACACGGCATGCAAATCTGAGAATATTGTCTTTTGCAATCTTTTTATTCTTTCACAAATCATGAATAAATTTAATTAATTACAAATATTGCTTACATTGTGTTACTATTCTGGGAAATTATGGATATTTAATTCTGGCTGTACTATAAATACTGATGTCCAGAAAGACGGGACCAGGTGAGGCTGCAACTAACCCAATAATAATGTCTTATTTCATGTTTGAAGATATGAATTTAACCTTTTCCTTGTATTTATCCTTTTTTTATTCCAAAAGTAAAAGAAGACAGGATATCCTTTATACATGTATATAAAAATGAATTACAACACATGTACCTTTTGATGCAACCTTAAAGTTTGAGTTGAATTCTTGGTGACTTCATGGTCACTGCCCTATAATTTCCTTGGTATGGAAGGAGTTTGCCATTATTTGGAAAACTTTTTGACTTCCCAATCTACCTAAACTACTATTAGTTAGGCTTTACTTGTTAAATCTTTGGAAGTTGTCTCTACTATGTGACTTCTAAAGGCAGAGGAACTCTGTGAACATATATTAAGTTTCTTAAACCTTTGTCAAATTTGTGAGACCTGATGAAATCGTTTGGATTTTAGATTATAAGTAACATCTTGATCAGTGAGCTAGAACAGAAAGAGTATATTTGTGCATTCAATTTTTGTTTAGTGCTTCTGTAGAAGACATTTAGTCATCTAGTTTCAGAAATCCTGATAGATAAGCAGGATAAGTAAATGGGTTGGTTTACTATGGAGAAATAAGGCATAATTACTAATGAGGGCCTTTGCTCTGGAAAGCAGGTCCCTCATGGGTTGGAAAAAGATGTCCTAAGTGACATCCAGGTTGGGGAACGATGTCCTAAGTGAAGAAAAAGAAACCTTTCAACAGACAGTTGTGTAGGATTTAGCAGAGTTGCTATGATTTTGAACAATGGCCACAGAAAACTAGGTGCTGATTAGGACAATATAGTACACACAGATAGATTCAAGTTGGAAAGGAGATCTATCTATCTATCTATCTATCTATCTATCTATCTACCTACCTACCTTCCTATCTACCTATCTATCTAAAGAGGGATTTTTGATAAATGAATGCCTTTGTTATCATCATGCAAGTCTAAAAATAAATCTTTTCCATTAAAAGAGAATAGTTCATATGGATCCAATATGCTACTGAATATGTGTACCATTCATGCAGTATAGTGTAGATATATTAAGAATCTGTCAGAAGCAAATCCAGTAAAGAGAGTAGACTAGTAATTGGCAGTTAATCAAACTGATATTGATTTTTGTGAAAAAAATGGTGAGAGGATAGGAAAAAGATCATTAGCATTTACACTAAATGATCTGAAAAATAAATTTTTCATTATAGATTCAGTGTGACTGAGTGTGTAAAGGTATTAATGTGTTTGTCAAATAAAGAAATAATGCCAGTTAAAGATAAGTTATGTTTTTCTGTTTAAAATGGTTGAATGTTTTAGTTCTCAAGGAAGGCTCTCTTTTGCCCAAGAATTGAATTATTTATTTTTTTATTTGAAAGATTTATAAACCATTGTGTAGAATAAAGCCCCCAAAGGGCAAACAATAAAACTTAAATCAAAAACAATACAGTAAACAATGAAAAATATCACAGCATTATATTAACAATAAAACCCAGATGTCACCACAGGAATATATTAAGACTTTTTCCTTGAAATAGAAGAAAATGTGTGACATTAATGATCCCAGCAGGTTTTGCCATCAAGTAAGTTGCAAAACATAAATTTATTTTTCTTCATTCTATTTTACTCAATTATTGTTCATATCTTTCCAGATGCTATTTTTGATTTACAACTGCTTAGCAAATAATAAACATGGGAAAACTAATATTTGTAACATGTTACATACATGTAACATACATTTGCAGACATTTTTTCTAGTGTAAAGAATATATGTTAAAGGTATATATATTAGACACTACACAGGCATATTTAACTTATCTAGCTTGTATTTATTTATTAAATGCACATATATTTTTATACTTTACAAATCCAAAAATATTTTGAACAGTTGCTAAAAACATAACATAAATATTAAATTCTTACAACCCTATCCATAATATTAATATTGATGTTATACGCCACCCAGTGTCCTTTGGGATAGAGTGGGAGGGTAATAAGTGCTGGAGAATGAAATCATAAATTCTAAATGAAAAGAATTCTGAAAAGTCAGTCTACTGGCATGTACAGACTTCCTGGAATATGATTGCAAATAGCAAATAGGTTGTGGACCAAGTGACCATCAGTTGGGGCAAGCATCAAATAAGATTAATTCCTATAGATGTCTTTCAGCCTCAGCTCTTTAAACTCATGTGGGATAAGCATCTTCTGTATGAATGAAGGGGGGATCACAGGGGTAATCAACAATGTCAAAATGACAGTACACCTGGATGATTGAATATAGGATGTGCGGTAAGAGGTGCATATAAAAACCTATATGCAGAATATAAGAGAAGCTGGATGGGAAGAAGATGAGCATGGTTTTAAAACTGGAAGATATGCTGGTGACCCTACCCTGGTAGTTGAAAATGCAAAGGTTCTGCAAGTCCTAGAACATTAAAGAGCACAGTGAAAACAAATCAGAGTAAAATGAAGCACAAAAAAACCCTCAAACTAATGACAACAAAGTAGAATGACCAGCCTTAGAATTGACAATAAAGATATCAAACTAATGGGTAGTTTGTGCCTTTTAGACTCAACCATCATCAGTAAAGGAACAAGGCTAGTCAAGAAACAAGAAGTCAAGATACTTGCCATATACACTGGATAGAGCAACCATGAAGACTGGAAAAGATATTCAAACGCCATGTGGTACAGTACCTACTTAACAAGGAACAGAATTATGCAAGCCAACATATTCCCTGTGACACATCATGGAAATAAAAGTTGAAAACAGAGTATGAAGAGTATTGATGTCTTAGAACTTTGGTTTTGGACAAGACCCCTGCGATGGAATGTAGTTTGGATTTCCACGTGGGAGGCACTACATTCCAGAAGTCAAAAAGACAGCAATAAGAAGGCTTCCCCCTAGCAATTCTTAAAATATATCTATAGCAGGGGTCTTCAAACTTGACAGCTTTAAGACTTGTGGACTTCAATTCCCAGAATTCCTCCTCCAGTCACGTTAGCTCAGGAATTCTGGGAGTTGAAGTCCACAAGTCTTAAACTTGCCAAGTTTGAAGATCCTTGATCTATAACAACGCTTTAGCAATGTTTGTTTATTTTGTTTTGTTTATTTATATACTAACTTCATTATTTTTATAAATAACTTAAATAACTTTTATAAATAACTTTATAACTGGTGGGTATATACGATACTCTTTCCTCGGCCTTCTGTATTTCACTTTTGCCCTTTTCCTTTGTACTGATTAACTACAATAGCCTTTTTTTACTTCTATTTAAAAAGTTATCCAGAGACTCCATGAACAAATCACACCCATATTTTAAATGTTTTAAAGTTAGCCTATTTCTGTAGCCTTACTGTTTTTCAGTATCTTCACAGCATTTATTACTTCCTTTTCATTATCCCCCCGATACTAAAATTTAGCAATGATTTGAATCTTGCTTTTTGACATATCACTGTCAATACCGTACAAATCTTTAAAATATTCCTTCCAGCAATCTTTCACTTCAATTTCATCACAAACAACTTCATTGCCTTTATTTTAATTCCATTCACACTGCTGGAGGTTCCTCGTTTAGACCTCTTTAGCTACTTTCAAATAATTTTTTATTTGTTCTGAATCAGAACAAAAATCTGTACTGCAAAACAAACATCTGCTCTGCCAGAAGCTACCCTATTGATAAACATGGCTCTTATACAACACATACATGACTCAAATGATGACAATTTTTAATATTCTGGGCCCTAAGGATATTACATGCAAATTACTGCTCAGTAGATTACAGCTTCAGTCAGTCTCTCTCTCTCTCTCTCTCTCTCTCTCTCTCTCTCTCTCTCACACACACACACACACACACACAAAATATTGTGTTCTTTATGGACAACATCGACATCTTTCAGTGTAATATATTTTGGGTTGTTAGAATATTTTATCTGTATCCATAGATATTTTATCTGTGTCCATAGATATTTAAATTGTCTTTTTGGGCTTGTCTTGGTTTAATCTTTTCTTAATTATTTATTATTGTTGTTTTTAGTTGTGAGCCGCCCCGAGTCTTCGGAGATGGGGCGGCATACAAGTCCAATAAAGAAATAGGCAGGAATTCCTTTAAAAAGTGTCTAATAAATCACAATAATCTTATTTCATCTATACTAAGCCCCAATACTGGATTCAGCAGTATCAGCAATTAAAAACTAATATTAATGGCTTAATATAAGGTATAACCTAATCAGAAATTTATGTTGGCTGGAGAACCAAGTTTCTCTGAACTTTGCATAGGAGTAGCTTTCTGTTAGAAGATAATAAAGATTATTGTGCAATAGATTTTCTGCTTCAGAGCATCTAGATTCTAGATCCAAAGGGGTTTGGGTTTGGAAAAGCCAAGTTCTGCAGAAAGGGACAATTCCCAGATAAAACAAATGGCACTTTCATAGACGTTTGAGCCAATCTTAGCCCACCAATACATTTTTTTAAAATTACATTTATATGCCACCTTCTCTGGAGACTCAGGGCGGCTTACAATTTTTGGGATGCAACCCAGTGTGCTCAGTAATAGCCTTCATTCCATTGTATATGCCTGCTTATTACTAAGCAGCATTTTTACAAGGTCAGCTAATTGCCCCCAACAATCTTGGGTCCTCAATTTACCTACCCTGAGAGGATGGAAGTCAACCTTGAGCCTGGTGGGATTTGAGCCTACAGCAGTTGTAGGCAGCTGGAACTTAAGTGCAGGCAATTAACAGCCTGAGCCACCAAGGCTCATTTACTGGCCGAATGGTGGCATTCCTTATTCAGCTGAGACTATCAGGACTTATGCTGAATGGAGCATTATACATTTCATAAATAATCTGATGATATTTTGGACTTCAACTCTCATAATTCCCCAGCCAGCATCCTGGGAGCTGAAGTCTAGACACCTTCAAGGTGTTAAAGTTTAAGAATACTGGGGTTATTTTGGTGTATTCTTTCTTCATGGAATTTTATCTAACATGCAAATAACAGGTGTCATATACATAATACATGCATTTGAATCTCTTGCACAATGCCCTTCTTGGCTCAGGCTATATGCTAGCTTAGTATCTGTGAGATCTCTAATACATAAACACACACAAATGCACAAACATATAGGAGTTTGGTGTAATGAGCAAGTCTAGAAACTGAGAGACTGTGAGTTCTAGTATTGCTTTGGACTTAAAGCTAGATGGGTGATTTGGGTCAGTCACACTTTCTGTCTTAGGAAAGAGGCAATGGTAAACCAGTGCCAAAAACCTTCACATGAAATCTGCAGGCATTTGTTCAGGCAGTTGCTTAATCAAAGCATATGAAAAAGGCTTTAGTGTACATCGATGTATTCAGAAACCACAGGTTTGGACAATTCAACAAAACCTGTATATTGAAATTAAATATCCTCTTTTCCCACCCCTCCTTCCTATTTGGATAGCTGCCATTTTAAAATGGGTATTTTCTAAAGTAATAATTAGCAGTCACCCCTGCCCTCCAGTATGACTCAATAGTATAGTCAAAATTTCACAGCAGCTATTAAAATCCAGTATAATATGCACACGCCTCCTTATAACCATGCAAATGCTTAGTCCCTGCAGACAACACTATTAAAGAATTACATTCATTAGAGTTTATTGTTGAATCTTGATCATATGCCAAATAATAAGGAATTGGAGCTTTGTACGTGCCTGTAAAACCCACACTAAATGAAACCGTCAAGCCATTGAACTAAATCTTTTTTTAAATCAGTGATGTAAGTTGAGACAATAGCAGAGCTAGTCAGTTGTTTTGATTTTTCTTTCTGTTGCTCAGCTAGAAAGCTGTGTGTTATCCAGACCATTGCACCTGATAGCTCCCCTGGACGCAAGATTCTACGCTGTACACTGAAAAAAAAATAGAAATAATTAATGATCCTTTGCTGTGTGCCAATTTTGAAGATGTTATTTACCTGGTCCTTTCAAGCAATCCAAAATCATTCTCTACCACTGCTGCCTGCTCTTAGGAGCTTGTGTGTTTTCCTAAACCTGCTCAAGATGGGGCAAACACAACCTTTGTTCACTAGAACAACCTGTCAAGACAGCTCTTCCACTCAATTTACTGCATTCACAGATGTTCCTTAGCTTTCAGCATTTGGTGGGCTACTTCCATATGCTCTTAATCGCTTATTCACAGAATAAAATCCTGGCTCAGCTTTGCTGGCTGACTGCAGGCATGCTAACTGACAAGCAGCCAAATAGTATTCTGTTTTGCAAAGGTAGTTTTTAATGACTGTGGAAAAACAAATCACTGGGGGATGAATAGCTTACATTGACTGCTGTCATAGTTTTATCTCTTGATCAGAATTAATGTTATTTTGCTCCAGAAAGCAACTGAAGAAGAATGATTGCATAAGGGTGGCATGACATACATTACTTAGGCAAATCTGAACAATCTTGGCAGTTAGTTTCAAATATGAACTCTCTCAAAATGATTCGTTTACTGTCTGCCACCATCATCACTAAAAGAGGGAAAACACTGCCTTTTATTCCAGCATATATTCGCTTTTTCATAAAGTAAGCTTTATAAAATCGGACATCTTAGATATCTTTGGCAAATTTATCAAGTTTATTTAATCTGGCATTAGTCTTACTCTCTCCCTTTTATTTCCTAATTTATCTAGTGGGTGTTTCCACTTCTACTAAAATAGCAATAGCACTTAAACTTATATACCACTTCAAAGTGCTTTACATCCCTCTCTATTTGGTTTACAAAATCAGCATATTGCCCCCAATAATCTAGATCCTCATTTTACTGACCTTGAAAGGATGGAAGACTGAGCCAACCTTGAGCCAGTAAGGATCAAACCCCTGGCAGCCAACATTATTAACCTGCATTATTGCATTCTAACCACTGTGCCACCACAGCACCTAAAATCCTCTCAAGAAAGTCACTGATGTTGTGAGATTTCATCATATTACTCAACTGATACAAGCTACTTGTTTCGCCTCTTTTCATAATAGCACTTTGCAAGAATATTCAACAATGTTGTTGTACCATTATGGACATCTTGGAGTGTAATCTACATACCTCTCTGTATGTGCATGCAAATGCTGAAATATATATTGATGATGATGCAAGAATATTATGAGACAAAATCCATCCTTACATACTTGCATCATAATGTCTCTGTGTGAGTTCATGGTGACTATGTTTGCATTGTAAGCTCATAATGCATATTACATCATGATGGTTAGGAATGTATTTCTTGTTTATTCTGCTATTGTAAAATAATCTTTATTGTTCCATATCTAGTAAGTTA
Organism: Naja naja; assembly: GCA_009733165.1. NCBI lineage: Eukaryota > Metazoa > Chordata > Lepidosauria > Squamata > Elapidae > Naja > Naja naja. The sequence goes on from CM019150.1 coordinate 173,216,824, forward strand.
TTGAAGTTTACCTGGGTTGTACTCTGAAACTACAAATTATCATAATTTAAAAATAATTTGCAAAGTATGGGTTACTATAACATTGGGTTCTAAAAACATATATATAATATTATTATAATTTTTTCCTATAATACTGAAATACTCTTTTACTTTGGCATTATTGTTCTTTTTTGGAATTTTTTTTATTTTTACATAAAAACAACAAATAAAAACCATCTTTCAGTTGTACAGTGTGTCGTCTGAGTACATATATGTTGTGCATATAATAATATTTGTATATATTTCTCATAGCGTTTACATTCATATTATATTCTAGTCAACATTACATATCATATATTAACATTATATATCATATTTTATCATTATTACAGTATCATTAGGTTTTTTATTTCAATTACTATCTATCTTTAATAGCAAATCCCAACTCTTACTAAATTATATTCATATCATGACTTATTCAAAATAATCAATTACAATATATCATTATTACTATATCCTTTAATTTCTTACTCTACTTTCTAACCATCCATAAAATAAGTCCCAAATCTTATAATACTCCTTCTCTTCTTGCTCTCTAATTGCCAGTGTTAACCTACTCATCTTTGCACATTCCATTGTTTTCTTAATCACTTCCAGCTCCATCAGAATTTTCTCATTTTTCAGTTTTGAGCAAATACAATTCTAGTTGCTGTTGATACACGAATAATCAAATATGTTATTTCTTTACTATAGTTTTCAGGTAAAATCCCCAATAAAAATATCTCAGATTTAAATCTATGTTGTTTAATCATTTTTTCCAACCATGTATGTATTTTAGTCCAATATATTTTAGCTTTTGCACAAGTCCACCACATAATAATATGATCCAAGTATCTGGTAACACTTCCAACATTTCACTGATTTGTCTTTAAATATCTTTGCCAGTCTTGCTGAGGGAAGGTGCCACCTGTAAAACATCTTACACAAATTCTCTTTATAGGCTGTTGACATTATTAGTTTATAATTTCTATTCCATAATTTCTGCCATTTGTCCACATCTATCCCATATCCAAAATTTCCCCCCCCCCAAGCAATCGTTTCTTTAACTTGTTCTTCTTCTAATTTCACTCCTAATAAATAGCCATACAATTTTTTAATCATTTTCTCTTCAATACCTGTTAAAATTTTATCTAATTCTGTCAATTCTTCATAAAACTCTTCTGCCTTAACATCTTTCTCATATCTATAATGTATTTGCATATATGAATACCAATCCATATTCCCTTGCTCATCTAATTCTTATTTTGTTTTGAGTTCCCCTTTTCATTCAAAACATCATTATATCTAATAATGTGTTCCAAGTTAAAAACATTTGGATACACAAATGCCTCTGTTGTTGATAACCAGACCGGTATTTTCAAATAATGTTGTTCCCTTATTTTCTCCCATGTTGACAATAATGCATCTCGCATATAATGTTGTCAAAAGTAACTATGTGCCTTACTTTCCTTATACCATAAAAAGCATGCCACTCCAATTGCAGATCATGCCCTTCCAATATTAGCAGCCTAATATTTCTTAAAACAATCCATTCTTTCATCCACATCAGTACTACAGCTTGATAATATAATTCCCAATTGAGCAGTCCAAAGCCTCCTCTCATTCTAGTATCTTGTAGCAATTTTAATTTAATCCTTGTTTTTCCCCCTTCCATATATGTTTCAACATCATTTTATTCAAATCCTCAAAATATTCTTTGCCCAACTTTATTGGGATTGTCTGAAATAAATATAATATTCTTGGTAATATGTTCAATAGATATGTGTAGACATATTGTAGTGGGCCAGATAATATTGAGAGCAACCTGATCAGTTGCTGGAGGATTAATGTATGGAAAACTGCAGACAATCTCAGGAATGACTAGACTGTGGGGACTGAAGGAAGATTTGAATGTGCCAGAGTTTCACTGGAATTTCCCAGAATTTGCATATCCCTACTTAATAGTTGAATGTAACAGGAATTTTACTCATTTTGTTCTATATTGCAATATGTTTATCTAATAGGTTTGATACAGTATTTAACAGAGATGTTGATTATCTGAGGGAGAGAATTAAAAATACATATATAGGAAGATTCATCTAGAGATAAAGGTTTGAGTAGGCACTGAGAGAAAGGGTCTATGAAAGGACTACAAAAAAACCCCTAATAATCAACCACATACAAAATTATACCTTCAGTTGGCTTTTGGCTATAAAGAAAATGTAGAAAAGAAAAGAAATCACAAGGACATTTCAGGTAAATTGCTGGTGAAATTTGATGATGCCTGAGGAGACAGAAAGGACTTTGACAGAAAGAAAGAACAGAGCATTTTAAGAGCAAAAGTGCTTAAATCACTGATTATGTCAAAAAGTGAGAAGCTGTAAGGTTTGAAAACAGGCTGAAGTGCACAAAGTTGAACAGGGCCAAGAACATTACATGAAGACTATATTACTTTAATATTATTAATGTATGAGTCATTCAGTTCAAATCATCCCTGACCAGGAACAAACATAGCTGACATAATGATATAAGCTACATTTTTGTACCAACAGAGGATACCTGGAACTCTAGGAATAATGATGGATCCAGGTGCAGCCCCTTCATGGGGATGGAGAGCCTATAATCGTCTAATTTCTGAGGCAAGGAGCAAGTCACATACAAAGTTTATCTTACTGGTATTCAGCTTCAGTTTAATTTTTCTTTCAGACATCATAAAGAAACAAAGTTGGAGAATGTATTTCACCACAAATGACCTACAAATTATCTTACCATTGGCTTCAAATAGATATTAAATTAGATCACTGGCAACCAATGCTAGGTGGGCAGAAGACTACTGGACAACAATGCCTCAATATCCAGTCCTTGAGCCAAATAAGGTTGATTTCAGAATCAATTCTACTGAAAATGCTGAAGCTCAAGTAAGGGTAATACAGTTGTCCTCATTCCAACCTTATTGTGGTTACATTCAAGCACCAGGGGACTAAATCTGATTCTTTCCTTTAGCTAAATACTTAGTAGGCTCCAAGCATGTTTGAAGCTGGATCGTTGCCATCTTTTTACTATTTGGCCCCCAAACGATTCTTGACATTGGTAATAGTTATAATTTCTGGGTTCAGGGAAGACACATTTAAGACCAATTACACAGTTTATTTTCCTGAATATTTGATCATAATTGCTTAGAGGAGATATTTGATCTGTTTTTCTGAGATAGGTTTTGGTGACAGAAAATATTGAGTTTTTCTATCAAGCTTTTTCTCTCTTTCAGTTGGTAAGGAGAGAGGTTTGTTGCCTGGATAACTATCTACCCCAGGGGTTTCCAAAGTGCTTATTTATTTGTAAGTGAAAGGCTTACATTTGCAGTTTGAAACAGAGAGAACATACAGAGCAAATACACAATCAAAGAAACACATTTACTATAATTCCCATTAGTAATATTATATCTAACTCTGGAATCCCTCAAAGGACAGTGAATATGTACGTGGCAGTTAAGAGGCTTAAAATCCACTCTTTTTCCTGTCTCAGAGAGAGCAAACGGTATTCAGAAATGGCAAGTCTCAACTGTCAGTGAGGTTGTGCTCTCTTTCTGCTACTTTCCCAATGTTATCAACAGATAGTGTACTTTTTATACAAAGATAAATTTGTTACACTTGTTAATGATTTGCATGTCTCACCTAGCAAGAGTCTTATCAGTTGGTGTGGACAAGTTCAGCTGATAGTGACAGGAGGTAGAGATTGAGCCTGATCTATGGAGTGTTTCCAACCTTAATACTTTTTACCTTATTGTTAAGAACCTATAGAAGGCCTCTCCTAAGGGAGGTCACCCATCCATTTGGGTTTAGGTACCTAGTATCTAGTTATGCATCTTGGCCCAGTTTGACCAGGTGACACAGACTGTCAGTTTAGTATAGCGATTAAGGTATTAGGCTGGAAATCAGGAGATTGTGAGTTGCAGTTCTGCCTTGGACACAAAGTCAGTTGTGGCCTTGAACCAGGGGTGGGATTCTACAGGTTTGCACTTATTCGCTAGAAACCGGTTGTTAACATTCTAAGCAGTTTGGAGAACCGGTTGTTAGAAGAAATTACTGGCCTAATCCTGTAAGGAAGGCAGAAACGAAACATTCTGGTATTGCTTACAGAAACTGCCTCTCTATTAACTCTTATTACATTCTTGGCAGGACTTCCTGTCTCTGGAACTTCTCTGGAGTTTTTTTTCCTTCTTTGCTGGTACTTTGCTTGTGTGGAGTGATCATTCAAAGTTACAATGGCACTGAAAAAAGTGACTTATGACCGTTTTTTACACTTACGACTCTTGCAGCATCCCCACAGTAATGAGAGGCCAGGCAAGGAGATGTGTGCCTCGATGTGAGTGATGTTGAGTTGGCCACTCCCAGCCAGGCACATGACCACCAAGCCATGCACACCAACTAAGCCACACCCACAGAACTGGTTGTTAAAAAATTTGAATCTCATCCCTGCCTTGAACCAGTTACTTTAGCCTTAGGAAGGAGACAATGACAAACCACTTCTGAAAAAAGAAAAGAAAAAAAGAAAGAAAAGAGAAGGGACTTGTTCAGTCAGTCTCCAAGAATCAGTTATCAGTTTCAGAATCATACACATAATAATAAATATTGTGATATTTTATAGCATTAAATTAAGAAAATGTTCAGTTATAGGGAGACCTGAAAGACAGAATTTAAGAAATAATTCCACCAGAAACACAGGTTCAAAGTAGATAGATCTGTCCACCCTCTCCTTCTCTCTTTGTCTCTCTCTCTCTCTCTCAAACATACACACAGAGACATATTTTATCAGAAGAATGAAAAAATGAAAAGTCATAATATTTTGTTGTGTGAAAAACGTATAATTCTCTCTTCCTTGCTAGATTAAATATTTTATACCTTACCTAACTATAAAAAGTGAAGATACTGCCAGAAGAATAATGGGCATACATGGGACACGTGCAATCATGCAACCTGATGAGATGCTCAACAGTCTTCTAAATTGGGATTTCAGGAAGTGATTTTGTATCATCCTAGAGACCCTGTTCAAGGTCAGTACCTTCCCACCACAGAAGGCAAACAATTTTGAAGCAAAACCTAAGCTTATTATTTCCTCTTTCCAGAGATCTTACTCAAAATTGTTGAAGGATAGGTATGCATGATATGCATGCACTTGTACCTATCTATGTACCCAATCCAGGAATCATTGCCACTTCAAGAACAAAATATTTCACTACTTTTGGTTAAAAAAGTATATAATTGGATTAGCATTGTATGTTCTTTTTTTCTATTGATGAATGCAAAGAAAGACAATACGAGCTCCATTTTTGGCACCACTAAGAAGAATGTACAGAATAAAATAGTCAGAAGTAACCTTAAAGCATCTGCCCAAGCAGGAGATTTTATACCATTTCATAAAAATAGGTGTCCAATAGTTGTCCAATCTCTTCTTAAAAACTTCCTGTACCATGTTATTTTAGGTTTTTTAAAAGATCTTTTAATAGAAAAACAATAATTTCCCATCAAAAAGATTGAGATTTTCCAAGAAATATCCTTTTAGTGTAGACCCAGTTCTTAATAATTATGAGTGTTAGGATTTATTATTCCATGGAACTAGGGATTAAAATATTAGCTATAAAAGAATTTTTGTTTCTGTATGTGGACAGCTTCACCCAAGGAATGTGAATTACTTGCTCTAAGGTGCTGCTTGCTTACCTGGTAGAGTTTAATTAAAATCATAAAATCAACACAGAATATTTAAGGAAATCTGGTCACTTTGTTTGCAATGCTCAAATAATGTGCCTTTGTCAATGGTATGTTGATTGAGGTACCAGTTCTAGTATAAGTGAAGTGTTTTGTATTTCATGTATCCAGGTGACCTACTGAGGAAGGTTCAGTTTTGCCTTTTCCATGTTTATGCACATACCCTGAATACAAGTATGCTGCTGACACCATTAATTTTTACATAGTTTTACAATCTCACAGTAATAAAAGAAAATACAGAACTCGAGAAGATTTATCTAATTTATTTATAGTTGTATCAATACAAGCTTATGAAAGACTGCTTTTTATTTTGTTTTGCTACATTTTGCTTTCATAAGTAAAAAAGTGTTGTGAATCATTTCAGAGTTTTTAAAGCAGGGGTCCCTAACCCTCAGTCTGTGGACTGGCAGCAGGCCTTGGCATGCCAGAAACTGGGCCGTGCAAACAAGTGAGCCCCCTATGTGGGATTCAGGCAGCATAGGAAACCACACCCCCTCCGGTCTGTGGAAAAACCTCTCTCCATGGAACCAGTTCCTGGTGGTCAAAAGGTTGTAGGGGGAGCAATGTTTTAAATGAACCTTTTTGACTTTTCACCCTACTGAGAGGTCCATTAAGGATATGTCCATATATTTATAGGAAATCATTTTAATCCAAGCATTTAGACATTCAGTTGCTTCTTTGCATGACTTGATAGACATCATTTTGCAGGACGACTCAAAAGACACCCAAATTCCTAGAAATGATCTATTTTGTTGCACATCTTTCCTAAGCCTTACAGAATACAAATTTTGAATCATTTTGAGTACAGTTGGCTTAACTGGACAGTGAATTAAAGAGATTTAATAGGCCATTTAACTGACTGCAGCTGGCAAAGAAGAGCTTAACCTAAGATCTCTTAATTCATTCAGTGAATATTTGTTTCTTATGCCAAATGTTTAGACTACTGTAAATGGGAATTCCCCACTGAATTCAGAATTCACCTCATCACATCAAAATGTCCTAAATATGTGTCTATCACATTATGCTTTTATATATAAAATACATTTTATTATTATTAATTGGGAACAGAATTATATTTTCTCATGAGAAATGGTTGTTGACCATTTGTACATTATAACCCTATATAATAAACTTCATTTTAGTATGCCAGTAATCCAATATTAATAAATTGCATGTGATGGAACTCAAATATTATATATTTTATGATCCATTCACCATTTTCTTGGTTTTCCCTCTACTCCTCACTTTTTCATTCTCCCTTCACATAGTTCATTTAAATATAGATCATTTAATATCCCTTTTTATGACCCTGTAATTCCTTAATTCAGGGTAGCGTTAAGGTGACAGGCTGGAGCTAACCATACACTGGTCAAATGCCCTTCCTGATGCCACATGGAGTTCATAGCAGATATTTCTTCTTTCTCACTCTAGGAGAGAAATATCTGCCGATCCTAGGATTGAAGTCTCAACCTTTTGATTGGGAGGTGAGCAACTTCACTACTAGGTCATCACGCTGCTCAGTTTAGATCCTGATTCACTTTATATAAAGTAACTCAAAGTGCTTATTTTGCAGTGACCTCTCTTTACTGTATTAAGTCCACAAAAATTCCACAAACATTCATCCTTGACCTTATCTTTTTCTCTTTTACCAGACTTCTTTGTATTCCATTCCTACTGTAGCCAACTTACTATAGTGCTTTTTTCTGATATATCTAATTCTCACTTTCATATAAAAAGTATACTCTTATACACAACAATTTCTACTTCTTTTGAGAAACATTTGTTCCTCACAACAGAGCACATACTGCACCATATTTTTTTAACGGCATTTATTTTTCTCAATTTCCTTTTTTTCTCAAGGAACCCATATTTATCTATTTCCTCATTTTTAATTTATCATTTGTGTATAATTTACCATTGTTCACAACGTTTTCTTTGTCAAACAATAACCTTGTTTCTGATTTATTAATTTCATTGAACAACAAATATTTTGCTTCCTGAACACTTTTGGTTGTATTGTATAGACTTTTGAGTGCTAATCACTGAAATAATCTGTAATTTAACCTACCACATACCATTTTATAGATATCTTCTGTTTTTACACAAAGACAATGTACACCCTTCAATATTTCTTGACTATGCTTGCACACCTTAAAGAAACATATGAAAACAGGTTTTTGATAGTCATTGCACCTGGCACCAGTGAAATTCATCATATTAATCCGTTTGCGGTACTATATTGTGGGGTTTTTTGGGGCTATCAGACTCCTAAACACAATATAGCATCACAAACAGATTAATATGATGAATTTTACAGTGTAAAATTTTACAGTGTAGTGCATAATATGCATATACCATGATATAAGATCATACACCAGACATGTACATGTACATGTTGCACAAAATATAACATACATATGGAAACATATGACTAGTTTTTCCCCTCTAACTACTTGTATAAGGCTTATTCCTTATATTATTCATGTTGTCTTGTATTCTTGTATGGAATGCATCAGTAGAGGCTAAACCAAATTTGTTGTATACATGGTGTACAATGACAATAAAGGCTTTGAACTTTGAACCTTCCAGAACCAATTAACATTGATTACTAAGGTACCACTTAACAGAGCACCAAACTACATTCAGCTGGTTGATAAAATCCTACAGCATACAAGACCATAAAGTGCAACATGTCAATGAAAATTCTTTTTTTGGACTTTCTTCCTGAAAATCTAGATGCATGGAGCAATGTTTCACCTGAACATTAACACAATAGAAAAACAATATCAGGGCAACTGAAATCCACCAATGCTGGCTGACTATTATTGGATACTGCAGCAAGATTCATTGGACAAATAAAAATCACCAGCAAAACACTTTTAGCCCTGTTGAACTCATGCAGCATGTTGGAAACATTATGTTATTAAATACATTATAATAATTAAAAGTTAATTCATATTTCTTAAGATTCCTGTGAGATATAGTCATTCTGAAATTATATTTGTGTTCAGTTTGAAGGGATCTATCATAATCACCAAAGGCTTTTCAAGAAGCAAAACTTTTTAAAAAATTGTCCAGTATGAATTCATACTACCCATTGCATCATAAATCTGACACTCATTTGAAATGGTTAGTAAGAAATAAGAAGGTATATGGTAGGATCTTTTCCAACTAACACATTTTACTTACAGGCAGAAGCTTTTGCAAATAGCAGCTTACTTCATCAGTTGCACAGAATGGCTAAACTGATGTAGTATCTAAATTGGGTAAGGTGGCTTTGACAAAAAGAGAGGGGAAGACAGGAGATTAAGGCTACATATGAGACAGTTTTTAATTATCTTGTCAATTAGCAATTGTAATATATTACAATTTTCTTTACAACAAGCACTATATTTGTTCAGGGCATTTGAGGCCAGTCACTTAGAGTTTTTTTTTTTTACAGTGAGTTTTGACAGGTTACGGTAGATGTCTAGAAACTGGGAGAGTGGGAGTTCTAATCCTGCCTTGGGCATAAAATCAACTGGGTGACCTTGGACCAGTTACTTTCTCTCACAATAGGAAGGACGCAGTGGCAAACCATTTCTGAAAAATCTTGTCAGGAAGACTGAAGAGTCTTGTTCAGGCAGCTTCCAAAAACCAGACATGACTGAATGGAAGAACAACAGGTACATGTAATCTGTCTCACTTGTCAGTGACATTTTTAGTATTTATTTTAATTCCTTTTTGTGCCATATAAATTGCTAACATGTGTTTTGCAGCAGCTGTCTAGTTATTACTGGATAACTCCCACCTCCCCACCCCCAAAAACCCCCAATTATCAATAGAAGTTGAGAAGATTGTCCAGAATTAGGTATTTTTTAGAAACCACCTAGCTAAAAGTGTTACATTCAGTACCGTATAAAAAAACACAAAACATTATTACTTTTATACTTTTAGAATTTACAAATTTACAAAGTTTACAAAATACAGAAATTGGAAACTTAACCATATAATATTCAAAGACTAAACCTCTTCTCTATAAATTGAGATTTCAGAATTATGTCCAAGTAAACACTTCTGTAAAGCCAGCAAATGGGAAACAAATCTGATCCATAAATGAGAGACCATTATATCTGTTTTTCTTTTAAATCATCCTTATAGTAGAACTTCATTTTAGATAAGTATGCTGCATGTAGTCCAACAGTAGCATTTAAGTTCTAGGTAAAAAATGTAAATGTGTATAAACCAGATGAGGAAATCAACCACAACAGAAGCACTACCATGATCTCTATTTTAATTTCAATATACAGAGTTTTACCCAACTATTTATATTCATTTCCACATAGAGGCATATATCCATCCAACAAGCATTCAGAGTTACATGGTTTAAAATGAAAGAGTTACATGGCTTAGAATTTGAAATGGCAATGCCAATTTTCTACATGTACATTGATTACAGCTGTAGAAAACACAAGAAGAAGCCTTTTGCAAACTGACCAAAATCTACTTTAGTCTGAATCCACATCTTGATTCATTCAGAAACTATGGCTTTGAGGCCCTGCCATGTTACCTGAGCATAACTATATGCACAGAAGACATGTCTGTCAGGATTGCTGGTGAAGTGGAAGTAGGTTTGTAGATGTATTTGCTTCAGAAAGTGCTCCTCTGAATATTGTGCAGAGCGGTAATATTTTTATATCCACTTAGAATGTCTGAAAAGGATCATAGACAAAATTTATGGCAAATACTTACGGTGCTCTGCAGAAAGAGAGATCCATCATTCATAACTAAAATTCTCATGGTGCCAATTTGATACATCAGCATTCAGCAGGAAACTGCCACTGGGGTATTCTCGATGAGCTCTTGTTTTGGGGTGGATATTTTAAAGTTGAGCCACAAACAATAATATGTCACAGTTATTTTTGTACACATTAACATGTGTATTGGGAAAAATAGGAGGTAGAATTCTGCAATGGAGTTTGCAGGCATGTGGACAGATGAATCTCTATAATTGCATGGCTAGAAAAGAGCATCATTTTGCTTTCAGTACTCTGAAATTGCTTCAGCTAAAACCATTTTGGCACTGCTTAATTATCTTTGCAAATTTCCTGCCACTTTCTAATTACATATTCAAGAAAATAAAGTATGTACTGACTAAAACTGTTATGCTCACCATCTTAGCTCTGTGCAAAATTGCTAGAAAATTAATGGAAGCAGAATTATCTTGTTTCTAAATGTATCTCATTTAGTTAGCTTTTAAACTTCGCTAGCTATGACCATAGTGACTGTATGTGACCCTTTTGAGCATTTGCTGAAAGTTGGCTTAACATAATAAATCTTGTGTATTATAATTTTAGGTGACTGTTATAAAACTCCAATCTCATTATAGAAAAATCTTCTTATTTTACTATTACATTTTTTTTTTAAAAAAGAGAAATGGTAGGCAGTTGTCCAAAACCATTTGGTGGCACTGACTATTATTATGACCCACTCTGCATCCACCAAAATGACATCTAACTTTCCATATTTCTAAGCTTCAAGTTGAATAAGCATTGTGGAAAATGTAACTTCTGTTGTAACAAACCAAAGGTAGATACACCAATTCCATTCCTTTCTGAATGGAACGAAGTTTGTTCTTTTAAAACCAGAGGCAGAAGTCTGGAAAAACAGAATGAAATTTCTGTACTGATAAAGGAGAACAAAGTTTGGGTAATGAAATGTCTGCAAGAAAACAACCAGGCTCAGAGAGCACCAGTGAGACCTCAGAAGTTTCTGTACTTTAGCTAGGAAAAGGTATGACATACCATCTCCCCAAAGTTTAAAGAAATTACTGGAGTTGTAGCTAAAAGCTAGAAAAAGTCAAAGGGAAAAAAACCAGCAGATTTTGCTTCAGGATGCAGGTTGTATCTAAGAAATAGGTATATTTTAGGTAAAAGCTGTACCCAGAAAAGTATTTTGCCAAAATCAGAATATGAGGAAAATTGTTAACTCATCAGTGAGGGGTTTTTAAATAAGTTTTTTAGTTTAACCAACTAATTGGAAAGTTTTACATTCTAGCTTTTGTAATATTGCATATTCATGTTTTTAATGTTTTAAACTTAAAGATGATTTATTATATTTCTCTTTTTTAATTAAGTAGGATTTTTCTTTATCTCTTCTGACATGAAGATATTTCTGATTGCATGTCTGAACACTGTATGGCCAGAGGATGGCACAAATGCACTTATTTCATTATATCATTTTAACCTTTTTATTCACTATATAAATGCAGCTAGGTATAGGAAAGCCATCTGTTTTACTACGATAGAATGTCTATCAGAACATGGGAATATAGATGAGAGAGCATGAATGCAGAAAGAAGTAGGCCAAACAAACAAAAAAATCCTTGAATCCAGGATAAGGGGAATGTGAAAAAGATTAAGTCCATCTTAATTACAGTAGGTACAAATTGAGCTGGAGAATTGCTTTGGCTGGCTTTCACGTTTCTCTTATATTGTGCTCCTAGTTATCAAGATCTTTCAAGAAATCCGCTTCCTGTTTTGAGCCTCTTCGTGAACGGACCAAAATCTGCGACTGTGCGCAGTTTTGATCCATGCTCACCGCTGGAGACCCCGAGCCGGCTGGCTTTGGGGTTGAAACCACCCCGTAGAGGTGGTGAAGGTTGGGGAGCTGCCAGCAGGGTTGAGGAGAGCCACATCTCTTCTCCCCAGCTGGTTTTTTTCCCCTTTCCCGAAGGCGGCAGAAGCGGCTGGTCAGAAATGGCCACCTCAAAGAAGAACTCGAACGGAAAAGAATGTGCAGGAGGAAGCTTGAAGGAGAAAGTGTGATATACCGGGCTTGCAATTGAAAACAGCTATTAAAGGTACCCGGAATTTAAACAGCTAAAAACAATGCTATCTCTAAAAGACTTTTACAGCTGCGAATGAAAGGCTTAAGAGGGGAAAATTGGTCTCTTTTTTTCCCTCAAATACTGATCGCTTCAACTGGCTTGGAATATCAAGAAAGGATTTACAAGAATTGGACATTGATTCACTTGGATATTAATAGGCTGCTTTCAGCTGAAAATAAAGTACCATGTGATAAAGACTTTTGAATAACTTTAAAGAATTCTTTTTAAAAAAAGAGTCAAAGATAGAAAACGGGGGGGGAAAGAGCTTAAATAGGGTGGAGTCTGGAAACAAAGGATACCACCTGGAGTTAAATTGTATTGAGAGTGGATTCACAACAAGACGTGAAAAGAGTACATAGTAAAGGAAGCTCAGTGAAAACTGAAAGTGGAAAAGAAAATAAGAAACGGCTGTGGATTATCAGAGAACTCCTGGCTAGAGGATCTTAGTGAAGGATTAAAGTCATCTGGGGTTGCTTTAAAAGGGAAAAATCTCTTTCAGAATGTCATCACTTTTGAAGAACTAAAACACTATTTAAAGACATTAAAGAAGAGGTAAAATGATAGAAATGGAGATCCTGAAATATAGAAAATTACAGGAAGCATCAGATGAACAAGAAGGGCGGGACAAAGAAGAAGAAGCCATCTTCAATGATCAAATGACTCTAAATGGGTTAAGAAAAAGGGGAAGAAAAAGGGGAAAAGAGGAAAGAGAGTTAAAATCTAAGATTAGAGGCAACAATAAAAAAGTATAAAATGGAAAATAGTTATAATACTGCAAGGAGCCATAAGGTAGGATTTCAGAAGGGAAATTGGACATAAAAGGGGAAAAATGGGAAGGGAGAAGAAGAGGGGAGTTGACAAGAAGAGAAAGTGGTAAAAATTGAACCAAGATGAGCAACAGCAAGAAAAATACATAAAAATTAAAATCCAACAGTTAGACAATGGTTAATTTAAGTTACTGAGAGGATTCTGCAAGGGTACGTGAGATAAATATGGTTAAGTTAGAAAGAAGTTAGTATAGTTTTTTTTCTTTCTGTTAATAAGTAAAGGAGGTAAAGAAGGAAAGAGAATAAAGCCTCTAACAATTTAAAGAGAAAGTATGGAAATTATAAGAAGTATGGAACGTTTTAATACTGTTTTTCTTCTTGATGATGAAATATAGTGATATGGATATTAAATGGTAATAAAACGGAAATATCTTAAATAGAAATGAATGAAGGAGATAAATATTAACAATGGCTGAATTGAACTTCAAAAGAAATAATTACTTTAATTATTATTGTTATATGTATGCATAATTTTCTTTTCTTTTTCTCTTGTAAAGAATCTAATGGATATTTGTAGGAATGTACCAAGCAGAATCTGATTAATAATGGCTAGATGATATAAAATAGAGGGTAACAGAGGTAATAATGGTAAAGGTGAAATATAAAAGTTAAACAATAATTGGTTAGAAGAGATAGAGGTCTTATCCTTTAGGGTAGTAATTACAGGGTAAAATATGTTTTATAAGATAATATAAAATTCTAAACAAGATAGACAAAAGTGTAATAATATTGATTGGCAAGATATTGAAAATTGGAAAAAGAAATGTAATTAATGAAATGATGGAATGATGAAATAACTGAAGCAAGACTATAGAAGCTGGAGAAAGGGGGAAATTATGGAAAATAGTGGAATTTGCTATGATAAATGGAATAGAATATACAAAATGAGTGTATAATTGAAATTATAGTCGCATGGAGAAGGGAGGGTCTGGTAACACACTGTTCTCAAAAAAGAATTTTTGTTTTTGTTTTTATATTTGTCTGTATGCATTTGTTTGCGGAATGGTTCTGGGATGATAATACGAAGTGTTATAAAATAAATTAATCTAAAAATATGGAATATTTTGTATGTGAGAATATATAAAAATAATTAATAGATGAGAATGGAAAAGATATACAAGGAGCTTTAACCTACCGGCATACCATATGTTTTTTCTGTGTATGTTTGTCTAAAATAATAAAACTTTTTTCAAAAAAAAAAATCTTTCAAGAAATCCAAGTAGTTCTAGTTTCCTAAATTTGTTTGCCTTAAAGACCTGATGCTTGCAACAAGCTTTTGGGAATCATGGCCCTTTGAAAGAAATATGGTATCAAGTTGTTAACCCAGAGCAGGAGGCAGGATTATGAGGTAAAGTCAGAGTTTCTGAGAAAGTATGGTTAAGACTTACATGCTTAGCCCTACCCAGTAGTCCAATAAAGTTCATATTTCAATATTTAAAGATGTTAGGAGTTTAAGATCATATACATTGGCTTATACATGCTCCTTTGTCTATCTCCTCAGGATTTGAGGGCTGCCACAAAGAAGAGGCAAAACACCAGAGAACAGGACAAGAAACAATGGATGGAAACTAATCAAGGAGAGAAGCAACCTGGAATTAAGGAGAAACTTCCTAACAATGAGAACAATTAACCAGTGGAACTTCAGAAGTTGTGGGTGCTCCATCACTGGAAGTCTTAAAAAAGACAGCCACCTGTCTGAAATGGCATAGGGTCTCCTGCTTGAGCAGCGGATAGGACAGAAGACTTTCAAACTCCCTTCCAGCTTTATTATGATTTAGATTCTGATCCCTGCCTATTGACAGCTCCATTAGACAGACTGGACCATGAAATTGATTCCAAAGGAGTGCTAAATTTACTTTTATTGGGATTGGCTATGATAACAGGTACAAAGAGACCAGTGGTGGGATTCAAATTTTTTTACTACCGGTTCTGTGGACATGGCTTGGTGGGTGTGGCAGGGGAAGGATACTGTAAGATCTCCAGTCAGAGGCGGTATTTGCCGGTTCTCCAAACTACTCAAAATTTCTGCTACCGGCTCTCCAGAACTGGTCAGAACTTGCTGAATACCACTTCTGAAAGAGACACATTTGTGAGATGGGTCACTAGATAAATCTGGTAAATAAAAAAAAACCCAGAACCTTGCAATTCTGGTTTTAGGTATCATTCTGAGCTGCTTCCAAATGTTATCTAATCATTCTAGACTTTAGCCTTCGTTGTCTTGGCAACAGAGTCTGCATATCTTTATTGAAGTCATCTTTCTGACTGTCTATAGCCATTAATACCCAACTCTTTAACCAGTGAATTATATTTGCACTGTATAAAATTTAATTCTTGAAAAGGAAATATTCAAGATTCTGCCCTTTGTTCCAATGATTTTTACATATAGATTTCAATATTTATTTCAATTACAAGACAATAACCTCTTCAGAAATTTATCTAATAGACATTATATGAAGGTTATATATATATATATATATATATATATATATATATATATATATATATATATATATGTAGGTCTTGGTGTATTCGGGTCTTGTCCCGTGTAAGATTGAGAATACCTTGGCAGCGTTTGACGAAATCTCATCCGTCATCTTCAGGCTGGTGTCTTCAGCTTCGTTCTCCTGGGAGAAGCTGAAGACACCAGCCTGAAGATGACAGATGAGATTTCGTCGAAACGTTGCCAGGTATTCTCAATCTTAACGGGAAAGACCAAGACCTACATACCTTTACCCGTGAAAATCTATGAAAACAAATATATATATATATATATATATATATATATATATATATATATATATGTAGGTCTTGGTGTATTCGGGTCTTGTCCCGTGTAAGATTGAGAATACCTTGGCAATGTTTAAACTGAGTTTAAAAGGGAAAAACAGCCACGAAACATTGCCAAGGTATTCTCAATCTTACACGGACAAGACCCGAATACACCAAGACCTACATACCTTTACCCGTGAAAATCTACGAAAACATATATATATAGGTCTTGGTGTATTCGGGTCTTGTCCCGTGTAAGATTGAGAATACCTTGGGCGTTTCGACGAAATCTCATCCGTCATCTTCAGGCTGGTGTCTTCAGCTTCGTTCTCCTGGGAGAAGTGTGTGATTGTGGCTGTTTTCCCCTTTTAAACTCTAGAGTTGGCTGTGTTGTTACTTCTTGATTGGTTTGTGGAGTTGATGTATGCAGATTGGATGGCTTTTTCCTGAGACCCTGTGTGGCTGAGGTGCTGGCTGTGTGTCTCTCAGCCTTTTGTGTTGTAACGACCTGGGTAATGGGCTGTGTGATGACCTTCTGAGTTCTCGGAGCCAAACCAAGGCCCAGAATGCCACATCACAGCCTTCCACCCAGGATACTACATCACAGAACTCAGGAGATCACAACACAAAACATCAGGAGGTTGCAGCACAGACAACGACCCAGGAGATTACAGCACCACACCCAGGACGTCACAACAATAGAACTCAGAAGGTCATCACACAGCCCATTACCCAGGTCGTTACAACACAAAAGGCTGAGAGACACACAGCCAGCACCTCAGCCACACAGGGTCTCAGGAAAAAGCCATCCAATCTGCATACATCAACTCCACAAACCAATCAAGAAGTAACAACACAGCCAACTCTAGAGTTTAAAAGGGGAAAACAGCCACAATCACACACTTCTCCCAGGAGAACGAAGCTGAAGACACCAGCCTGAAGATGACGGATGAGATTTTGTCGCGTTGCCAAGGTATTCTCAATCTTACACGGACAAGACCCGAATACACCAAGACCTACATACCTTTACCCGTGAAAATCTCGAAAACAAATATATATATATATATATATATATATATATATATATATATATATATATTATTATTATTATTATTATTATTTATTTAGACTTGTATGCCGCCCTACTCCGAAGGACTCAGGGCGGCGAACATCAAAAGATATACAACAATACAAATAAAAACAAGTCCAAATTACCAAAAGTTAAAACAATAAAATCACTAAAACAACAAAATTAAAACTACCCACCCCAGGTCAATCCAGGCCGCCTGCTGAAACAGCCAGGTCTTCAAGTCTCGACGAAAGGAGCGGAGATCAGGGGCCAAACGCAGATCCGCAGGAAGCTGATTCAGAGGGGCTCCCACAGAAAAGGCCCTAGCTCTGGGAGCCGCCAGCCGACAATGCCTGACCGACGGTATTCCCAGAAGGCCCCTCCTATGGGAGCGCACGGGCGATTGGACTGTGATGCAGGCAGGAGGCGATCCCAAGTACCCTGCACCCATGCCATTAAGGGCTTTGTAGGTTGTTACTAACACCTTGAAGGAAACCCGAAGGCAACGGTAGCCAATGCAGGTCGCAGGAGGGTGTAACATGGGAGTCGGGATACCCCATCACAGCAGCCGCATTCTGCACCAGCTGCAACCTCCGGGTAATCCGCAAGGGAAGCCCCATAGAGAGCATTGCAGTAGTCGATCCTGGCGTGACGCAGCGCATGAGTGACCGTTCAAGAGCATCTCGGTCCAGGTAGGAGGCGAAGCTGGCGAACCAGCCGAACCTGGGCAAAGCCCCCTGGCCACAGCTCCCACCTGCTCCTCCAAACTGAGCTGTGCATCCAGGAGGGCGCCCAGATTCGCCCTATCCACGGGGGTAACACCTCCCCCATGACCAAAGATGGCACATCAACTGAAACCGAGATGCTGGTAAGAACAGCCACTCAGTCTTGGCGGGTTGAGTCTGAGCCTGTTACACCCCATCCAAGCCTGCACACGCCTCCAGGCACGGGACATCACCGAGAGAGCATCATTGATCTGGTCTGGGGTGGAGATATACAACTGGGTATCATCTGCATATTGATGATACCTCACCCCAAAACCACGGATGATCTCGCCCAGCGGTTTCATGTAGATATTAAACAGGAGAGGTGAGAGAACCGACCCCTGAGGCACTCCACAACTAAGAGGCCTCGGGAGGACCTCTGCTCTCCGTCAACACCGACTGCGACGGTCCGAAGGTAAGAGGAGAACCACCGTAACAGGTGCCCCACCCAACCCCCGAGCCGCCGCAGAAGGATACCATGGTCGATGGTATCGAAAGCAGCTGAGAGATCTAAAGGACCAGAACAGAGGAAAAACCCCTGTCCCGAGCCCTCCAGAGATCATCCACCAATCGACCAATGCTGTCTCGGTGCTGTGCCCAGGCCTGAAACCCGATTGGTACAGGTCAAGGTAATCAGTTTCCTCCAGGAACAGCGGAAGCTGCTGAGCCACCACGCTCTCAACAACCTTCGCTAAAAGCGAAGGTTGGAGACTGGACGATAGTTATTCAAAGCGGTTGGGTCCAGAGCAGGCTTCTTAAGGAGGGGTCTCACCACCGCCTCTTTAAGGGTGCAGGAAAAACCCTTCACTCAAAGAAGCGTTGATAACTGCCTGGAGCCAACGTGTAACCTCCTGGAGGCATAAACCAACCAGGAAGGACACGGATCCAATAAACACGTGGTGGAAGACAGCCTCCGCATGATCCTGTCCACTTCATCCAGGGAGACAGAGTCAAACTCAACCCAAACCAGATCCACAAGACTCGCCATGCACGCCATCGTCAACATCCTGCCAGTCAGAGTCCAAGCCAGCCCGAATCTGAGCGACCTTATCCGCCAGATGTAGACTAAAATCCTCTGCTCTGCCCGCCCAGAGGGTGCCCCTAAACAGGGGCAGAGGCGATCATCTGCAGACGCGATCAGAGCGAGAAGTAAGTACATCTGCAGCTCTGATCGCTTCCAGGTAAGTCCTGATATAGGCTCTTAACTGGAGACGGTCAGACTCAGAGCGACTAGTCCTCCACCTACTCTAGCGTCTCCTCTGCCGCTTCATTCCCCGAAGCTCCTCCGAGAACCAAGGAGCTAAGCGAGGTCTCCGGCAAGGAGAGGCCGCAAGGGACAACCGGTCGGCGCTGCGACCGCCTCTTCTGGGCGGCCACCAAAGTCTCGGCCGGGCTGTGGACAAGGGAGGTGGGCAAAAACCCCAGGGCCGTCTGGAACCTCTCTCTATATATATATATATTGCCTATACAGGTAGTCTTCAATATACAATCACAATTGGGCCAAAAATTTCCATGGTTAAGCAAGGCAGTTGTTAAGTGAATCACTGCAATTGTTAATTCACAGTTGTTAAGTGAATCTGGCTTCCTCATTGACTTTGCTTTTCAGAAGGTCACAAAATGACCTTCTGGGACACTGCAAACTGTCATAAATATGAGTCAGTTGCCAAGTATCTGAATTCTGATCACATAATGATGGGGATGCTACAACCGTTGCAAGTGTGAAAAATGGTCATAAGTTATTTTTTTCAATGCCCTTGTAACTTCGAACAGTCACTAAATGAATTGTAAGTCAAGGACTATTGTAGTTACAAAATCTAACAAATTTAAAACTTTTAGGCAGACAATGGGGAAACAAGAATAAACTTTGAAAAACTGAATTCTCCATGTAAAAAGTATTTGAGTTGTCTTCTTCTAGCAAACAGGTATGTTTCTTTCTGTATTAACCAGGATGGACTGAGTACTGTACAGCACAATCCAAAAATATCACCAATTCAGTTGTAATTATTTAATTGTAGTCATTACTGAGCCATTAATTGAAACTTACGCTGCTTTTGTGCACCAACATAAAGTGTTCTACCATAATAGTTAACATGACAAGAGTTTTTTTTAGAATATCAACCATTATTTTTCAACATCCATGGCTGGTCCTTGATAGTGTATATTTTTACAGTAGTAGCTTAATAATTTACAAATCTGCACATTAAGATTTGAGCAATTTCAAGCTAGACTAAAGCATAAAAATTACTTTAATAAATAAAAATGTGAGATGTAGATGAATGCAAAGACCATTATAGTAAACAACAAGAAACTTTCCATTTCTCAGAGTGAGTCTTGTAACTTGCTCTATTCTTTTGGTTTCTCTGCTAATTGGTAGCAAAACATTTTGACAACTGCATTTCAGCCAAGGAGTTTGTTTGTTTTAACCTTTCCCAGGGCATACTGCTTCACTGTCTCTTCAATAATATTGTACCTCATGATGGGCTTTCCAATTTCTGTTTAGTAGATAGGATTGTAAGTAGCTCAGTAGCCTGAAGCTTTAACTGACCTTCACTCCACTATTCAAATTTCTTTTACTTTTACCTTTATATTTTTTTAATTTAACTTAATTAGTAATATAGTGTAATATATGTAGCCTGTATTATGATATCAAATTAATTAATTGTAGTATTTATAGATCTAACAAATGAAAATATGAATTAGGTTAGATAATAGGTAACATTGAAATTAATACTCATAATTATAACTCATAAAAATAACTCTTTTGGGCAACCTATGTATCTCAGAGGTTCACTATACTCGGCATCCTGGTGGATTCAAATTACTCATACAACAATCAGTGTGGTGCAGAATCATAATAGTCTTGTTGGCTTTTATGAACAAGCCATAGGATAATCACCAATCAAAAGGTTGCACTCCGGGTGAGATTCAAGGTTTTGGTTTTAACATACAAAGTCCTTCACGACATGGGTCCTCAATACCTAAGGGAGCAACTCCTGCCGATATTGAGCGCCAACCGCCCTGTGCGAGCACACAGGCAAGGACTCCTCGGGGTCCCGTCAGCAAGTCAATGTCGGCTGGTGGTCCCCCGGCGACGAGCCTATTCTGTTGCAGCCCCTGACCTCCGGAACCAACTGCCCCTGGGGCTCCGCCTGGCCCCTGACCTCCGCACCATCCACCATGATCTGAAGACCTGGTTGTTCGACCGATCCGGGCTGTGACCCCTCCCTGGGGGGGGTTTAAATTATCTTAAATTATTTAAAATTTTAGATTTGTTAACTATTTTGGGCTTGTGAACGATTTAATTCTTTTTTAATTATTTATTGTCATTGTTTTTAGTTATGAGCCACCCCGAGTCTTCGGAGATGGGGCGGCATACAAGTCCAAATAATAAATAAATAAATAAATAAAAAGAGTTACTGCTCCAACTCCTGATTTTTATCTTCAGCAACAAAGCAGTTACAACCAATACTTATTAAGCATTCTTGGAGGTGTTGAATATATATGAAGTTGGTTTTTTAAAAATTAATCTTGTTTTAAGAACATGGGAAATTAATTTCAAACTATATAAGGCCACCCTCCATTGGTTTCCCTGAACCTGACATTTATTTTTCCAGGGTCTGTGCAAATTATTGATGTAAATTTCATTAATTTTTTTCAAAATGTACAAATTATTATACTTATACCCGTTCTTTCCTTTATGAGTTTAAAGTAAGGCACATAGGGGTTTTTTCCATATTTATTTTCACAAAACTACCCTGTGAATCATGATCAGCTAAAAGACAATAGCCATTCCAAAATTATCTAGAGAGCTCCAAAGTAAAACTGGACTTCAACCTAGTTAAATGTCAGCTGTAAACCTTGAACTTTCTCAGTTAACAGTAAGCTCCTTGTGCATATTTTACTCAGAAAGGCTGGAATTATGATCATAAGTCATGCTGGTCATTAAGAAAGTCATGAAACTATTGTCATGTTTGTAGTTAAAATGTAAAATAACCTGGAACCACACTGTTCACACAATGATGTGTTTGTAGAAATAAGAAATAAAACATGTATTTAAAGAAAAAAAAGCAAGTCATAACATGACCGTGCCCAATATTATGACCTTTTTTGTGGTGATTTTAAGTGAATGCTGAGGTCATTAACTGAATGCAATGGTTGTTAAGTAAACCCATTGCACCCACTGTACTCATTTTTTGCCAGAAATTGAAAGTAAATGCCAGTTTCTGGCAAAAAATATGATAAATTGTGGTTGCATCACCATGGAACAGTACAAACAGCCATAAATGTGGGCTGATTATCAAGTCCTCAAAATATGATCACATGTCTGCAAAGTAGCAGCCATTAGAACTTTGAAGGTATGACAGACCTCCCCAGAGCTACCTATGACCTACAATTCAGTGGTGGGATTCAAATTTTTACTACGGTTCTGTGGATGTGGCTTGGTGGGTGTGGCAAGGGAAGGATACTGTAAAATCTCCAGTCAGAGGTGGTATTTGCCAGTTCTCTGAACTACTCAAAATTTCTGCTACCGGTTCTTCAGAACTGGTCAGAACCTTCTGAATACCACCTCTGCTACAATTTCAAACAAGCAACTGGTCATAAGTCAAAGTCTACTTGTAATGCCAAACTCTTATCTTGTTTGAAAAAAAGCACCGAACAACCAGCTGCTTCCTAGTGCTTGAGATTTAGATGAGAGTCAGATAATATTAGAATCCAAAACAAACTAGGAGAGAGACAGGTCTATTCATATGGGAGATG
Source organism: Naja naja (assembly GCA_009733165.1). NCBI lineage: Eukaryota > Metazoa > Chordata > Lepidosauria > Squamata > Elapidae > Naja > Naja naja. The sequence continues at coordinate 173,239,659 of CM019150.1, forward strand.
CAGAAACTAGCACACAATGCACATATCAGGATAGGATCCAGGAAGCTACTGTTTTCTGTTTGGAATGAGATCCCCACAGACATTCATGTAACTCCCTATGTAATGATGTTCTGAAAGTCTTTAAAACATAGTTGTCCTTTCAGACTTTGGGTTAGGGTATTTGTGGAACACTGTTGGTTATGTTTTCCATCATGTTTTCATTTGAGGATGTTTTTATCTGTGCATGGGACTTATTTTTAAATTGTTTCATTTTTATTGTGTCCTAATATTAATAGATAACAGATAATCAGAGTTGGAAGGGACCTTGTAGGTCATCTAGTCCAAATCCCCACCCAAACAGGAGACCCTACACCATTTCTGACAAATGGCAGTCCAATTTCTTCTTGAAAGTCTCAAGTGATGGCTCCCACAACTTCCAAGGGCAAGCTGTTCCATTGGTTGATTGTTCTCACTGTCAGAAAGTTTCTCCTTATTTCCAGGTTACAGCAACTCACCCAGAGTTATTTTGGAGTTGGGCTGCATCTAAATAAAATAAATATGTAACTACACTGGCACTTACATATTTCTCCAATCCAGCAGGATTCTGACCAACATGGGATATATGTTTGGATATAAGTAATGTATGGACTGGATACTGGATGGCCCATACTGGATTGCACATCAACTATTTCCATCAGTTTCATGGAACAATTCCCTATTATACACAGGTTGGATCATAGAATTATACAGTCAGAAGATATTGAAATATTTTAAGGCTAATTCTCCTTCAAAGTATCCTTCACTAGAAAAGGCAAAGTCTATGGAGAGTCCCAGTCATCCAGGCCATGGTTGTCTCACAGGTGCTTCAAAGGGCGACAAAGTCCACTTGCCCTGTGAAAAAGCACCTTTAGGAAAAGGCATGAAAGTAATTTCAACAAATGTAATAATGATGGCTAATATTTTATTGTATGTTTCCAACAGGCATATCTTAACTTCCTTATCATATTTGCTGGATTTCCATATCTTCAAATCTTACATTTAGTTGTTACTTTTACTTAGCTATGAATTATAAAGATGATTTTAAAAAGGCCTCAGTGGCACAGTGGTTAGAGTGCAGTACTGCAGGCTACTTCTGCTGACAGCCAGCTGCCTGCAATTTGGCAGATTGAATCCCACCAGGCTCAAGGTTGACTCAGCCTTCCATTCTTCTGAGGTCAGTAAAATAGGGACCCAGATTGTTGGGGGCAATATGCGATTCTGTAAAACCACTTAGAGAGGGATGTAAAGCACTATAAAGCAGTATATGTCTAAGTGCTATTGCTATTATTCATTTTTTAAAATTTGTTTAATATTCCTTCAAAAAGCTTTATGCTTAATGCATCATGAATAGTTCAACATTTAAGCAATTAATTCATTCACACTTAAATTAGTCATGTTATAGTGGCATCCTTCTAACACAACTAAATATATGCATAAATATTGCTGAAGGACTCAAAGCACAAATATAAATGTGGTGAAAATTTAAAACCTGGCCTCTAAAGGATACCTACAAATTAGAGATGAGGACTATTTTTCTACTAATAGTAGAATCATTTAATACATTTTCTTAAAGTGCATTGAATGTCAGGTAACAGGTGTGTGGGCCTGTGGCCAAACATGTTGCCATAAGAATTCTAACAAGCATTGTTATAATTGGCCCAGCTGTAAAAGAAAAATGCATGCCCAGTACAAATTGCTGGTTATATTTTAGAAGAGTTCACCTTGTGAAGAGCAGTAAAAAAAGTCAACTCTCTTGAGAATATAGATTACACACTATAGCCTGAAGACATTATATTTCAGGTCCAGATATCATCAGATCTCAAGTTAAAAAGGTGAGGGTGGCTTAATACTTGCATGAGAAAATTTTAACAAAACCCTGTTAGGCCTGAGATTGGTAAAATGCTTTGAAGGAAACACCTCCTTTCTTCTGAAGGAGGGTTAGGGTTAACCATGTACTTTAATAGGCCTAGTGTCACATAGTTACCATAGCACAAAAAGTTTTCTCTTTGTCAGTGATCTTTTGGGCCTCTTCTCCTTGTTAAAACTGGTTTTGCTATGCTACATATCAAATTTTAAGGCATAGCCTTATGTCTTAAACGAATGTCACTATAAGGAATAACCTGAAAGTATTCTATAGAACATTCTGGAAAAAGCAGAGCATAGGTGCACAAGTGTTATTCTGAACACATAAGAAAATAGAAAAAAAAAATCAGGACTCTTTGTTCTGATCTAGGCTTCCCAAGATCATGAAGCAGATTCCTTATCCCGATAAAACCCCTTTTATTTAGATTAAAGGGAATTCTTCTCCAGCAAAGTCCCGACAATCAGTCTTTCATGAGATTTCACAACTACAGACCTTTATCAGGCTTGGAAAGTTGCCAGGCCGATATCTTCCAAAAGTCACGCTCTAGCAGCAATTACTTGGCAAGAAGTCAGGAACAGATCTTCACCCTAATGAATTGAACTAATTGACTCCTGCAAACACCACTCCCTTTTTGCTTATCTTTATTCCTATGAGAGGGGCCATTCACTGTCCACATGAGCCTTTACTCCTGAGTCTACCCTTGTTCCTTAACTGTTCCCTTCTTCTGGCAGCTCTGAGCATATGCACACTGAGAATAGGCTCCAGCTGTTCTTCCCACTGATTTCCGACACCAAAGGCAGCTGATAACTGTTAGAAGGCCCTGCCCCCTTGAATGCAGAGCATTCGCAAGAGCCTTCCCCAGAGTCCAGGACTGGCCCATGTTCCTCCCCAACCTCCTCACTGTCCAAGTCTGCCACCAGCTTTGCTGGCTGCTGGGGCCACATACTCTTAATTTCTCACATCTTATCCACTCCACTCCTCTAACTTCCATATATCAGTTAGGTTTTAATGGAAAAAATACATATTAAGGCCATAGGAGTATATGTAGATGATGTAAATGGCTAGTTCATTTTTTAAATTAACAAAACCCAAAAAATTAAATTTAACCCACATGGAAATCCAATCTTGCCTGATGAAGAGCAAATTCAAAGGCTGAGAATTGATAAATTACATTCGGCCAGTTTTTGGAATTTAGTACACATAAACTTTTCAAGAACACAAAATCACTTTTTGCAACAGTGCAAACTGTTGCACTAATGTATACAAGGTTCATTGTAAATGTACTTGTTCAATATTTTGGAATGTAATTTAAAAGTACACCTATCTGTAATTTAAAAGTACACCTATCTGAAATCTAGCTTCTTCTCAAAAAGCTGTCACTTTATAGGCTGCAGTTTATTTATTTATTTATTTATTTATTTATTTATTTATTTATTTATTTATTAATGGGACTTATATGCCCCATCTCCGAGACTCGAGGCTTACAAATAAAACAACAACAACAATAAATAATTTAAAAGCAGATTAAACTAAATAAGCCCCATTACAATTACAAGTACGACCCATAAAAAATTATCCCTTAAAACTATCCCATAAAAACCATCCCATCCCGTCCCAGAAAATCACAACCCGGATTGGTTAAACAACCAGGTCTTCAAGTCATGGCGGAAGTTTGATCCACTATCTGTTATAATTGGAGAAACACATTACCAGGGCCTTAACTGTAGTCATACTTAAATAACTTAATGTTTTCTATTATTATGTTAGTTCCTAAATGAACTCTATCTTCATTTTTTATCCCAGCACCAATCTCTAGATTTCTTTTCTAAAAAGGTTATATTCCTAATTTGAGTGTTTTTTTCTTCCATGCATTATTTTCATTGTGCAAAGCTATCTGCTATCTAGCATTTCTTTCTTGCATTGCAAGGAACCTATAATACAGCAATATCTTAAATAGCTTCAGAACCTCCTCCAATTATGATTTTGAAAAACCAATAATTTCTCCAATTTGAAATTAAATGTGAATGAAGAATGAATGCATAAAGCCTAAATATAAGACAGAAAATCTCTTGGCCAGATGTTTTGTTGATCTCTTATACTTGCAGACTTTAGTGTCTCCAAATATTTTTGGTAGTCCAAGTTGTGAATTTCTCTAGTGCATTAAAGTCAATGGTCCCTAAAGAGAGTCTTAAGTTGGTACGTTTAGAATTAATAGGGAAAACCAGTTACAGTACTTCATCATTAAGCATTAGAAAATGAAAGTCTATGAAACTAGACTCCCTGCATTATAAATCACTGTGATGTAAAAAAGGAAAAGAGATTATCTGTTGCACACTAAACTTATAGTGCATTTTTAGATAAAACACTTTGATATATGCATAGTTTTAGAACAACAAACATCTGCAGGAGTCATCAGATGTGCCTAAATATTGTTCAGTCTGTAAATGCACTTTAGCATATTTTAAACATTCAAGGAGCATGCAGTCAGTAATTTCCATTGCTGATCTCATGTGAGTACTGTGTAAGATCTAATTCCCTTATAGTACATGTTGAGTTATACCATAAAAATATAGCACAGACAAATGTTGTCAGGGTAGTGATTTAAGTGCTGACCAGTTGATTCAATGATGCAATGATGGGAATGAGTCAGCAAAGTTTTTGACTGTTATCCCTTTAAGAGCCTGTATAATAATAATAAGCCCTGTTAGGGCATCCCTCTTTTGCTGTGTGTTCTTCCCTGCTGTAATTGCTGCTTATTTGACCTCTGCCTATAGTACATGTATGTATAGTATACATTCTTTTGTAGATAAAACCACTATTTATTACAAACTTCTGTTTGCTATTATTGCTCCTGGGTTGTCTCATGTAGTAAAGCTGTGCACACTCTGACAAATGTGCTATATTTAAACTGTCCAAAAGTTTCTGTGGTTCTGTATCTACACATTTTTCAGGACTTCATGGCAGTTCAGCGTAGTGGGCTAGAAAAAGTGGGAGATCATGAATTCTAGGTCTGCCTTAAGTATATATAGCTATCTGGAGGGCTTTGGATAATCTCTCTCAACTATAAGAAGATAATGGCCAACCACTTCCTAAATATTGCCACCACCTTGTCAAGCCTGAGTCAAACTCACAAAAATAAACATGTTGTGGCAAATGTTCTGAGCTAAAAACTGGAAGCCAATTAATCAGATGGATACTTCTTAATTATGGCACTAAAATTAATCAATAAAGATCAGTTAAATCCTAAAAATCATTCCCATTACAGGGATAAAAAAAATTAAGATGGCAGGTACAAATTTGAGATTAACCTCCAACCCTTTTAAATGTGTGTTGTGTCAACACTGAATGTAAAAAAGGAGACTTCAATCACACACTGCCATCTTGACATTTTATTGCTTGCCATACCCTCACCTTCCCTAACTGCAATGTAATTGTTTCTTTGGCTTTTGGCTCCAACAGCTAACACCAATGGACAAAAAAAAATCACAGAAAGGAAGATTACATAAGGGGAAAATGGTAGGGTTCTCAATATAAGGGAAGAGTTTATAGAGTCTGCAAACATTTAAAAACAAGAATGGCTATCAAGAAGTTGATTCTTCAAGACAATTTTCCTGGTGAAAATTTTCCTCATGAAATTTGCTTCCCTACAGACAAGTACAAGTAGGTTGGTGGAAGGGAACACCCACTCCTTCCTGCCAAAGGAAGGATTAAAAGAACAAAAATTGTCAAGTGCAAAGGCACTGGGAAAAAGCCACCAGAGAGAAGAGTATTGAGATCTCAAGAAACTTTACTATCTGGAAATCAAAAATTATGCTTTGAAAATGCTCAGGTCACCTACATTAGATAGTTGCTCATATCCAGGATCTAGTTGCCATTGACAAGAACTCAAAGGATTATAACACCCCAGAGTAAAAGCCCCAAGTTGGGACATAGTCTTGACTATGAACTGTGTTTAATAGAGACAGCCTGTAATTTAGCCACTGGAATTGGCAAGCTGACCTTAGTGAGACACTTATCTTGGGGATGCTTTCATTATTTACCAAGCAACCAACAGCTGAAAGTTATTGTTTACTTACTTTTTAAAGTGCGAATTAGTCTTTTGTTACAAGGCTGAATGAGACAGAACTGCCCAAAGGACACCAGTTTACCCAAGCTGCTATCTCTATAAGAGCATCAATGAACTTCAATTTCTTTGTTCCATCACTCCTGGGCACAACTAATCTAAGACAATATGCTTTCCAAACTAGGCCTAAGCAACTATTTAATTACTTAAATTTTTGATAATGGAACTTAATCAGCACAGATTTTTAGATGGTCAAATCTTAAAATTATAGAAAGAGCAACATACAGATGTTGTTAGTAGAATAAACTACATCATGAATTTTCTACCACAGGAACAAATATCTGTGATAGACATATTTCCTTTTCATTTTGTTTTAACTATAGCATTGCTAGCAACAAATATACACAGGCATACAAAATATATTTACTTGGAAATAGTGCATGAGACTGGATAGTAAATCTAAATAACGAAGCAGGAGTTTCCACAGAGGTGTCAAAATATCAAGATTACACAACAGTGTAATCAAAAATTGTCATTGTAAACCGCTAACACAACTTTTTTGACTATACTCTGTGGACAACCCTTTGTAATTAAAGTCAGTGTTTAGTTTAAAACCTTTCGTCCTATCCCTAACTAGTTATGAATGACAAAAACACAAATGGGAAATGATCCTACAAATTATTTTCTCGGGAAATGTTGGGACTTTAAGGGCAAATGGACTAAACACACTTCATTCTCATTTTTCTTTCTTATGCCCAAATATTTTGGTTTATTAATGTATGCACAACTGTTTCCCTTATGGATTTGTCAGACATCCAGCAATGATTTTAAATCATACTATTTTTAGAAAATTTCATTGTACAACAGTGATATTAGGGAGTGTCCTAAATAAATATGTTAGTTTTAATTACTATGTGGCCCCTAAGTTCTTAACAATTGTTTTAGTATTCTGTGCCAGCACAGAAAGCTGATAATCAGACATATCAAATGTCGAGCAGGGGTCTAAGGTCTTTAAGACTTGTGGACTTCAAATCCCAGAATTCTGGGAGTTGAAGTCCACAAGTCTTAAAGTTGCCAAATTTGGAGACCTCTGGTCTAGAGAACTGATAGCAAAGGCCTGCTGACACTGTAAAAAAAAATCTGACTATGGTCAGGATCTGAATCCCAAAGTTGCTGATCTTGGTTGCACAGCTGCATTCTGATGGTGTCTGCATTGGCTAATATGACAAGGAGCCATATAGCCAAGCTAATAGGCAAATGGCCACTTTGTCAGTTGAATGAAAATTCTAGAAGGGATTAATGGATTCCCATATGTCCTCTTTTCTGGCAAATCTCCCTTGTCGTATTTCAGCTACTTTTGAAACTCTATTTTTGGTATAGCTTTCTGTTGGCAAAATTAAGCCTTCCTGATGTCACATAAGGAATATTAGAGAGGTAAAGAATTGTCAACACCAAGACAATATATTATATCTTTCTAAACCTTTCTATCCTTACAAATCATCCTTGTATCCACCATGTCCATACACCAACTTACTATTTCAGTAATCCAGTGTCTTCCAGTACTTTATCTTTTTATCAAGTCTGGAGAATGTATGAAACTTTTCAAGAGGACTTTTATAATTGGCGTGCTTGAAGCAAGAGGCAGAGGCGGAGCTGCTTTTAAACGGCTTTATTTCCAACACAGTAACTTCAGCCGTGGCTGGGTGACAGCCCATGGCAACAGCTGAGAGGGAGCCAGCTGATTCCGTTTGACAGCTCCTTTTATAGAGAGCTGTCAAACGGCTCAGCCAATCAGCGACTACTGCCCCACGCGGAAAGGCGGTCCGGAGTGAGAACTTCCAACTCAACACTCCTTCCCCTAGAACCGCAGGCGAGTCGCTAGGTAGGCGGCCGCTCCCACTCAGATCGTCTCGCTTGGCTGGCAGCGGGCATGGCAGGATTAGCACTCGCGTGGTGATTTCTCCCTGGGACGTGTTGTCTTCCTTCTCTGGCAGACTGCACAGTTGAATGGGGAAGTTGGTTTCTGTGGTGAGAGTGTTTTGGACGCCAAGAAGCTGGTGAGTCCTTCGCGAGAGACCGCTGTTCGGTGTTGCACTTCACGAGTCACATGCTTCATCTTCCCCTGTCTGAGGTTTCTGGCTCTAGCTGTGCAGGACCTGTAGGAGTACTCCAACGACTTCTTAGTTGGTCCACATGCCTGCACCATAGCCTCCCATCACACAACCTTACTCTATAAGATTTAGGGCCTGTCTGCTGCTCAACCCACCCAGGCACCCATAAAGGAGTCCCTGAATAATTTCGGAGTAGACAGGATCCCCAGGACAAAAACCCTTGTTTTGCTAGAAGAGTCAAAGGGTGCCCTGGGAGTGTACATGGGGTGCAGCCGATCCAGTGTTATTCATAGCTTCCTCCCCATAAGGAGTTCAGCTGGAGAAAGGTTGGTAGCAGCTCTTGGGGTGGTATGTTGTGCCAGGAGGTACCTGGCTATTCTCCACTCCTACCCAAGGCTTTGGCAGACCTTCAGCTCTTCAGCCAGGCCATTAGAAGCAGGGTGAAAAGGTGAGATTAAGGTGTGTCTGATACCTCTGTCGGCCAGGAAGATCTCAAAAGGGGTAGAGGTAAATTGTGGCCGTTGTCAGAAACCAAGGTGTCAGGGAACCCATGGGAGGCAAAAATAGAGTCTAAGGCCAAGCAGACAGATTCTGAAGTGGTGTTTTTAAGAAGCACCAGTTCCACCCATTTGGAGAAAGAGTCAACTAGTACCAAAAGGTTTTTTCCCTGAAAGGGGCCTGCTAGATCTATGTGCAGCCTAGACCATGGGGTATTGGTATCCTCCCATTCCCCAGGGTGGAGGCAGGAGGAGCAGGTCTGGAAGTTTGGCAGATGGAACAGTGTTGTACTTTATTAGTAACTGCCTCATCCAGCCCGGGCCACCAGACATAGCTCCTGGCCAGAGCTTTCATCCTGTTGATGCCAGGGTGGCCCTCATGGAGAATGTCAATAATTCGTGCTCATAAAAGGTGAGGAACAATAACACGGGGACCCCACAGCAAACATCCCTTGAGTACACTTAACTCTGCCTGGCGTGTCTTGAAAGGGCGAAACTCAGAAGGAGTGACATCCTTAGGCCACCCTCTTTGGACCCAATCCATAACTTGAGAAAGCTGCATATCTTTAGAGGAAGCATAGGCGATATCGTGCGCAGTGAGGGGTAATTGCAGGTCCTCAAGCAGAAAGACAGACAGAGAAGTGGCAGGGTCAGAAATGAAGACAGGTAAAGGGCACCTGCTTAAAGCATCAGCATGAGCGACATCTTTACCCAGCCTGTAAGAAAGTTTGTAGGAGTAGGCTGCCAAAAAAAGAGTCCAGCAGGTCATCCTAGGAGAAAGGATTTGGGGTTGGGCTTGTCACCTGCCAAGATACCAAGTAAGGGCTGGTGATCCGTGACAAGTTCAAAATGGTGTCCATAGAGGTACTCTGGAAATCTTTTAACAGAGGCCACTGCTGCCAAAGCCTCCTTGTCAATTTGGCTGTAGTTGCGCTCAGATTTGGAAAGAGTTCTTGAGAAATAAGCAATTGGAGCTTCTTATTAGGTAACTTGTGACCCAGGACAGCCCCAATCCCATAAGGAGAAGCATCGCAGACCAAAACGATGGGCAGAGAACCATTGCATTGTATGAGCACCTTTGAGGAGGTGAGCAAGCTTTTTACTGCAGCTTAAAGAGGCCTGTTCCTGATTTCCCCATTTCCAAGTGGCTTTGGAGTCTAATAGCCTATGCAAAGGCTCAGCTACAGTGGCCTTGTGGGGCAGAAAGAGCTATAGAAGTTTAGAAGTCCCAAAAAGGCTTGTAATTCAGTCTTGTTATGAGGCACAGGGGCATCTTGGATAGCACGAACTTTGACGCCAAAGAAGCTGGTGAGTCCTTTGTGAGAGTTATGAAGCACGCTTCATCTTCTCCTGTCTGAGGCTGGCTCTAGCTGCAGGACCTAGGAGTACTCCAACACTTCTTAGTTGTCATGCCTGTGCCATAGCCTCCCATCACACAACCTTACTCTATAAGATATATATATCTTAGGCTTGTAATTCAGTCTTGTTATGGCAATAGGCATCTTGGATAGATTAACTTGACTCCATAGTGGGATTCTTTGAGTCAATATGGTAACCAAGGAAGTCAATATGAGGGACTGCAAAGATGCATTTATTCTTGTTTAGTTTAAGGCCGATTCCTGAAACACTTGAGAACTTGGTGCAGTTGTTAGTGCTGCTGAGGGCTGTCAGCAGCAATAAGGATGTCATCGGTAAGGGATGACCTTTGATATTGTAAAGTAAATGTTCCATGATAGATTGGAAAATGCCAGGGCCACGCTGACACCAAATTGTAAATGCTTGCATTTGAAAGCGCCCTGTGTGTGATAATAGTTTGGGCTCTGCAGTTGCGTTATCTACAGGGAACTGCTGGTAGGCCTGAGTCATGTCAAGCTTGGTGAAAATTGAGCTTTTCCCCAAGGAGTGAAGTAGATGCTGTATTATGGGGACAGGGTACATTTGGCTGGAGTCCCTGTTTATTGTGGACTTATAGTCCAACAGATTCTCACTGAACCATCACATTTAAGGGGTAACAATGGGGGTTTCCATTTAGAAAAATCAATAGGTTCAAAAACCCCTTTAGAAATTAATTTATCAAGCTGGGCATCCACTTTGGGGGTGCAGGGGCACTCCTGCTTGAGGCTTAATCGGAGCTATGTTTGGATCCAGGTTGAGAGAGATAGGGTGCCTGTGTAACACCCCAACTTCATCAAAACTTCTGCAAAGTCATTAAGAAGGCTTTGTAGATTGAGAGGAGTAACTGAATTAACTCCAGAGATGTGGAGACCCAGTGAATGGAACCAGTCCAGACCAGTAAACTGGGTAGGCTGCCTTGCACTATGACTAGAGGTAGGTGGCCCTGAAAATTGTTATATTTAATATGGAACTTGCCTGTTCCGAGGACAGGAATTGGTTGTCCTTGGTAGTCCCTCAGGGTCAGGTTGCAGGGTTGCAGTTGCTTTTTGAATGAAGGCAGCAAGTTGTTCAGGGTCTTCCACGAGATGAATGATAGAGATGATCCTGTGTCAACTGCCATCTGGCAGGGATTGCCTTCTAGGAGAAGATCAACATTAATTTTATTAATATTAAAAGAGTGTGGTAGTGACTCAGCTCTTGGGAATGCATTATTGATAGTATAGCATTCCTCTTTGGTTTTAAAGTTTTTTACTTGGTTTAATTTTTGAGTAGGCTGGTTTGTGCTCCTAGGTGATTGGCAGATTCTGCCAGATGGCCTTTTCTTTGGCATTTGAGGCAAACTGCGTTTCTAAAACAACATGTGGTTTATTTATTTATTTATTTATTTATTTATTCGATTTGTATACGCCTCTATTCCCTAAGGACTCAGGCGGCTAACATTAAAACAGAGAAAATTTACAATAAAACAGAATTAAACAAGTAAACAAGCCAAAGTTAAATAAAAACCCAACCCCCCGGGTCATTCAAGGCCGCCCGCTGGAACAACCAAGTCTTCAGGTCCCGCGAAGGAGCGGAGGTCAGGGGCCAAACGGAGATCCACGGGAGCTGATTCCAGGGCAGGTGCCCCACAGAGAAGGCCCTAGCCCTGGGGACCGCCAGCCTACAATATTCGACTGACGGCACCCCAAGGAGGCCCTCCTATGAGAGCCAACAGGGCGATCGGAAAGTGATGCTGGCAGGAGGCTGCCTCGCAAGTACCCTGGACCCAAGCCATTAAGGGCTTTATAAGTTGTAACTAATACCTTGAAGGCGCAACCGGAGGCAACCGGCAACCAATGCAAGCCGCCAAGAGGGGTGTAACATGGGAGTATCGGGATACCCCCATCAGCTCACAAGGGCTGCATTCTGCACCAGCTGAAGCCTCCGGACCGCCCGCAAGGGAAGCCCCATGTAGAGCATTGCAGTAGTCATTCTAGAGGTGACAGCTTATGAGTAACCGTCAAGGGCATCTCGGTCCAAATAGGGCGAAGCTGGCGAACCAGCCGAACCTGGGCAAAGCCCCCCCACAGCTCCCACATGCTCCTCCAAACCGAGCTGTGAGTCCAGGAGGACACCAGGTTTCTCGCCTATTCCACGGGGCAACACCTCTCCCCATGACCAAAGATGGTACATCCAATAAAGACCGAGATGCCGGTAAGAACAGCCACTTGCCTTGGGTTGAGCTGAAGCCTGTTACCACCATCCAGACCCGCATCGCCTCCAGGCACCGGGACATCACGGAGAGAGCGTCACCGATCTGG